>JAMKQA010090851.1:0-11492 GCA_024699735.1 Posidonia australis
CCCCCCCCCCCCCCCCCCGTCATCATAACTGATCAAGATTTGGACATGAAGGCAGCAATGAAAGTATCATTTCCTAACATAGTTCATCGTCATTATTGTTGGCACATACTTTCTAAGTTGCCTGTGAAATTAGGAGCTTTGGCAAATAAGAAGGAAGTTATGAAAGAATTCCATGATTTAATAAGGAATTGCCATTATGCTAATGAATTTGAAGATCGATGGAGGAGATGGATTATTGCCAATAATATTCAAGATAACCAATGGTTAAGAGATATTTTTGAGTTGAGACATCAATGGGTGTTGCTATTATTGATTGATTTTTTTTTGTACTGAGATGAAGACAACACAAACGAGTGAATCTATGAATGCTTTTCTTAGGAGTCGAGTCACTCAATACAATACATTGTTTGAATTTCTAACACAATATGAAGATGCGTTCAGATCTCAAAGAGAGAAGGAGAATCACAGTGATCATGTTGATAGGTATCATTATTTATAAGTTTCATAAGATTAGGCTTAATGCTGATGTTTCTATGTTTTATTGTTTAATTTTTTTATTGTATTAACAGACATTATAACCAAAGAATGATATGTAACTTGAAGATTGAGAAGCATGCATGCGCGTTGTACACTACAAGAATTTTCCATTATTTTCAAGAACATTTGAAGGAAACTTTTGTTCATGGTGTCAAATATGTTTTAGATTTATAGTTTGAAAAGTTGGTATGTTTTCTATTAATATTACATATGAAGTACATGATATTGTATTACTGTATGAGAATGCTAAGGAATCGTATTACTGTGCTAATAGCTTATTTTAGTATTACGTTTTTGATGTTATAATAACTGATATTGATTGGTTTTAATTATCTAAATATCTGACATTCTAATGGAAATATGTGAAGTTTTAGTATTAATTTAATCAAAGATTTGTATTGCTTTTTGAAAAAACAAGTTTAGTTTCACGATTTTGAAATGGTAACAACTGTTCTTGTTTGTAATTTATTTAATGAACTCGAATAGGGAATAATAGTAGTTTGTCATGTTACAGTATTAATGTAAAAAGGGATTGTATTGCTTTGTTAATATTTTAGTTGAGGGTAATGATATAGAATTTGTTGTAATCATTACTATGTAATTTTAACTAATTGGAGATGCTAATATACATTATGTCTTTTGCAGGGTCACAATGTGTACAATGTGTTTAGATATGAAACATGCGAGACTTTTAAAGTTACTATAGATATTGACGGTCGCAATTATAAGTGTATTTGCCATAACATGGAATATGATGGAACCCGATGTGCACACTTGATTGCAGTGTTGAATTATTTGGGATGTCACGAGTTACCTAATGAACTTAAAAAATTAAGATGGACTAAAGGAAGGAAGACTGGAATCAAGGTTAAAATATATGATAATGATGTTGAATGTTCAAAGGATTCAACTTATATGGAGTTATCTCGCCAAGCCAATGATATAATAAATGATGCTATTAGCTCAGATGATCTCAAGAAAATTGTGTTGAGACATTTTCAAGAGGCAAGACGAGATGCAGGAATGCTTATTACAAAATAGAGGTATACCTTTAAAAGAAAGCCATGATTTGTTACATAGACTTACTTCGAAGAGATCAATCACTCGTTTATCAAAAAAGATTCAACTTGAAGAGCTAGTTGTTAAGAACCCACCACAAGCAAAGACAAAAGGTAGCGGACAAGGTGGTCGACCTAGAGACATTGGGGGAAAGAGGTGGAAGTCTGACATAAAGTATCGTGCTAAAAAGCCAAGGAAATGTAATAAATGTCACCAATATAATGTCGACCATGATTCTCTTAATTGTCTTGGTTTCTTGATCGGTATTTCTAATGATACAAATGAAGGAACTGATGATGATATCGAGGAAGACAATGATGATTATGTTGAGGATGAGATATCTTGGTCAGATTAATATTATGTGTAACGTATAATGTATGTTTTTTATTATGTAGTATTTGATAGTTGACGTTAATGTAAAACAGTGTTACTGTTTAAAACAGTTTTACTGTTTTAAAACAGTGTTACTTTATCCAGATTATAAAATAGATCATATTGTTATATTTTTTTCCTTGGTTTTGAAGACCAATGTTACATTTTTGTGATTAATCTAATAAAATATCATAGCACAATTAATAAGTGTTCACTATTACACGATTTAATTCTATTAATATTTGTGTTTGCTTTCAATATATTGATGTTTTTTTACTTGTTGCATGTGATCAGTGTTATTGGATTTAAACAATGTTACTTTTTTCAAATCAGTATCAAAGTTCTTGATGCAGTTCTAACATATTGTTATTATTTTGTCAAGCAACAATGTAACGTTTCTTTAATTGTTCTAATAACATATCATAGCACAATTACTAACTTATCACTTTTACATTAAATATGGAAAACACCAAAACAAAAACAATATTTTGAGGCAATAACATACATCACTATAAATTTTTTTTGTTAGCATCACAAAATATCTTCAACAGCAAATGTTAGGTTTAGTGATAGGATTCACAAACAAATATTATGACATTTTTTTCCATGCAAAAACACACAACAATAAGACAGTTTTTTTTTTGTGGCACTATACTCAATTGACAAATGTCTCAAAGATAATAGAAATGTAATAGTATAAGTTACATATTTGGAATTTAAGATTAAAATGTGCCAATTGAATAAAACATAACAAAAGAAATCTAAAAGTTTGAAGTATAATTTCAAGTACAATACCACGTGTGTATAAATCAAGTAATTATGATTGGTCCACCTTCCTCACATTTTGGAGCTGCTAGGAACTTGAAGGCATACTCTTCTACTATGGATCTTCTAAGTATTTGGCATGCAATTTCAGAGCGAAACTTCTTTATGTCATCGTTATTGAAACTGATAGTATTACCATGGGCTACATTCTCAATTGCTTTCATCATATATACTCCACAGTCAACAAATGTTTCTTGTTGACGAGGGAAGTCTTTCACAACAATGTGATTCCAGTTATCCATATCTTCTATTAAACCCTTTTTAGGGAAGTACAGTGAAAGCCAATCACTCTGCAAATGGACAAAAGAAATATGAGTTTACCAAAACATTTATATAATAACTTTAGCAGTAAGCATACACAAGTTTAATATAAAATGTTACTTTGTTATAGTGTAACTGTTTAGTAGATTTAAGAAAATATAATAAATTTAAAAAGATATAATGAGTTCTTACCCATCTATAAATTTCAATGTCACATGGATGACTATGTAATGAATTGTAGTCTAATATTTTCTTCTCTTCCATATTCACTTTCATCAGATGCCAATGGAAGTTCTCCTGCAAGTTTAAAAATTCTTCACCAAATCTGATAACATACCGTCTATTTTCTTCAAATTGTCAATATTCTCATTGTCTTGACTTGATACTATTCCCTTATTGTATTGCTGCAATACAATGATCAATCAAAGAAAGTACATATAACTATTTATTATAATTAGTAATACTATTGTATAAAATTTAATACAAACATCGACCAGGAATGCAATTAATAGAAAGAATGTTTATTAGTGACAAAGGTTTAATTTAAATTGTCAATATTGTTTTTTATTTGTTTGAATATAAACCATTTAAGTATTGGTGTAAGAAATTTATAAGTAAGAACTGTGTTCCAATATGTTCTTCTACTTTTAGTAATACTGTTATATTAAATGTAATACCAAATAAATCAAAAATTCAAAAAAGTGAAAGAATGTTTAACTAAAAGGATGTTTAAACTATTTAGGTGTTAATGGAACTCAGTTATCTTTTGTTTAGTTACATTCATGTCAAATGTAATACTTTTTCCATAACATAAATATTATTATTTACACAATCCCGTTCATACATATATTGACAAATAGTGATATTGTTTGTAGTTTCTTTTAAAGTATAAATTGTTACTATTTTATGAAGATTGTTACTGATTATAACTTCAGGTACAATTTTAAAAATAATAATACTAAATCAAACTAATATGCAAAAAAAAAGTAGTATATTTAATTATACATATTAGTAAACGTTGAATAAAACATATTATTACTACTCTATTGATAAAGATTATTACTTACTGATGTAACTGCATCCATAAAGTAGACTCCTGTTTCTCCTAAATAGTTGTAAAGGTCTTTCATTAACTCAATGTAAACCTCTATTAGCTATTGAAAAAAAAATTATAGTTATGATTAACTTGAATACATTATAAAATATGTACTACATTGTTTACCAATCCATATGTGTCATTGTTGTAAAGGAGAGATTTTATTTCAGCACCCAAGCATAACTTCTCATTCACTCGGTATCCTTTGTCCAGCCTTCAAGGAAATAGTGATAATATATTGCTAACAGATGTATATAAATAGTATTACAATTTATTGGAGTTAAGTATGGAATACTTACAAATTTTTGTAGTCGCTCAAAAATGACTCAATGCACTGATACTTAGAATCAGTGATACTACTAACACTACTAATTTTACATCTCCGAACGTCCTTCATCACTATAGACATGAATGTCAATAATACATTTTGAGAGTTGATTAAAATTACTGATCAGAAGTTACCTTAGTTGTATGTCTTGTTGTGGATATGGAGAGAGCCTTCTCTGACTTCTTTCTTGTTTTCATCTTGATTTTCCTCACCATGGATGATGGTGACTTTTTTTCTTTATCAGTTGCATTTAAGAACTTAACATGCGCCACTCCTTAAGCGTTCTCTGAACATTTCACAACTGAAAGCCTATTTATTAGTGGCACATTATCATCATCGTCTTCTTCTATTTTGCCACTTGTTGTTGTGCCAATTGCTTCTTCTCTTACAATAGATTTATCATCATTGTTTCCTTCTTGATTCACTTTTTGTTCTTCTTTCAACCCATCATCCTTCTCGAAAAAAGTCTTTATTCGATCTTCCAATTATATGTTCTCCTCTTCCAACATTGAAATCCTCTTTAGAATGTCATTCATCCCAACTTTACAAGACCCAACCTCATCACAAAGGTTTTACACATCATTTTTTAAGCATATGAAATCCTTTTTCATGTCTTTCAATTCTTGTTGCAAAGACGATAGAAGCTCACATTCTTCTTGATTTATGGTCGTTATTCCCTTCCGTATGTAAGAGCAATATGTCAGATATTCAATGTTCATGCTCATAAATATTTACATTCATTTAATTCATGTTTATTAAGTGTATGTTTGTAACAGTTCATATGTACAACTCATTTAGTAAAAGTAAAGTATTACTGTTTCAGTTTAGTGATACTGAATTGTAAATTTTTATCGTTGTATCACTAAAACGTTATATTATTATATGTTATCCAAAAGAAAAAAACCTTTGTTGTGGGAGATCCAACGGATGTCTTCCCAATTGCCTCAAAAGTTCTGTAACACCCGTAAAATTCATTTTGTAATTATTTACATTTTAATGAATTTTATTCCTAGATGGGTGTTACTGTTCCAAGACTCGTTGTGTAGTTTTGTGCTTTTGGACTTGGCCCTCATGGGTCGGCTTCTATTTTCATGTCCCTGTGCGTGGTTGGCACTGTGCATCGTGGCACTGTCCGTGTGGGGACTGGGTGTGGGTTCGTGTGGGGTCCGCGTGGGCCCACTCTTGTGGGTCGTTGGTTGTGGCTAGTGGTTGGGCGGAGTGGCTGGTGTGCTTGTGCGGTGAGCCAGTGGCTGAGACATGCAGGTGAGGACGCTCCCAGCTATTGCGTGTGCAGGCTTTATAAGCCGCACCGCAATACTCCGCCATTCGTCGCCGTTTACTCCTTCTTTCTTCTTCTTTCCTCCCCTCCTCAGGCGCGTTTCGTCTCCACCCCACCCTCCTTTCCTTCTCTTCCTCCTCCACCCCCTTCTCCTTTTCCCCTTTTTCCCTCGACTCGACTCCTTAGTTATCCTCTACATCATGCATCGAGAGAGAGAGATATATAGAGAGATTGAGGGAGAGAAGCGAAGGCCTGCGGTGGCTTGGGTGGTGCGTGGAGCTCGAGTGGAGTGCTCCTATGGCCGTGGTTGTGTCGGAGATCGTCGGAGACTATTTTTAGGTACGCACCACCACCTCATGTTATAGAGAGCATGAAAATGGTAGAAATTGACAAGTTTTCATGAAATCTAGGGAAATTTACATTCCTAGAATTTATTATGATTTTATGAGAATTTATGGTGAATTTATGGGCATTTGTGCCGGAGGTTGTGTTTTGGGTCATTTTGACCCTCTTGCGTTTCCGATTTTATTTCTTGATGCGTGGTAAATGGATTTTAGTTTTGTCTATTGGGATTTGGAGTAGACTTGAGGGTCTACATCTTATGTTTTATGCAAGATTTATGATGCTTGTTTAGTGGGTCCGATCGAAGGTCCCAGTTGGGGCGATTTTAGACTATAGGGTTTGAGTCGTTTTCTATTTTTCGCAGAATTCAGCATATCGAACCATTTCGGTATGTCGTTTTTCTATCAGATTAGGCCCTCTAGTCGAAATTCGGTTGTCTGATTTTGGACGGTCGCCAGAATCAAAAGATTTCGATCTTTCGAACTAGTATCGATATACCAAATTTGGCCTGAGTGTTGACCATTGACTTGATTCGGTCGACCGAACCAGGGATTTTCAACAAACCAGACCTATTTTCCGGCATGCCGATTCTGGGCCCAAATATGTTTATATAAATGTGCTTTCCATGGACTTTCTGGATTGCGGTGTTTTGCCCTATTGTGGAGAATTGTGGGCCGTCAGAGGTGGTCCCTTGGGACACTTGATGCGCCGTTTTGCCAAGGTTTTGGAAAAATTTCTAAGAAATGAGAATGGTTTTGGAAAATGGTTTTGAAAGAAATAGTTGGCCTGTTTTGGCAAAAATGTTTTCCTGGTTTTCTGTGTGCCAGCCGAGACAGTTTGGGACCATGTCGTCGAGACCAGGGGATGTGACGACATTCTCGGGTGGTCGGCACGACACCATGGTTGAGGTCGGGGGTCGAGATACCTAAGGCTGAGGGGCGTCGGGTCATGGAGGTACGAGACTCCTTGACTGTCACCTCAAGGCTAGGGTTGTAGTCAGCGGGTTGAGGTGTCTTATGACATGATGAGGAGGTATGATACTCCTACTATCGCTGTGAGCACTGAGGCTCGGGTGTCTTCGAGTGTGGAGGTATGACACTCCTCCTGAGCACCGTGTATGGAGGATGCCGTGAGGAGGGAAACCCTATGGTGGCCTGTGCAAGTGGGACACGTGCCCTGTAGCTGGTAGCGTCTTGAGAGACACGACAACCTTCGTAGGGAGGGGTTGGCTTTTGAGGATTCTCCAGAGAGGGAGAATCGCGGGACGGTGAATGCTCCTGCACAGGGTGGCTGTCACCGAGGCAGTACAAAATGCGGAGGTCCCTCCTCAACAGACTGCATGTAGCTAGAGTTAGTTGGCTTGGCGCCGAGCTTCCCGACTCACTTTGTGTGGTTTTGGCCATTGAGGACCTTTGCTTGTGGCTTTAGGCTAGTAGAGCCCCGGTTGTGGTTTTGGCTAGTGTGGGCCTGGTTTATGAGGTTTTGAGAAATAGTTTACGAAATGAATTTAAAAGGAAAATGGATTATGCTTTGTTTTCCGTGGTTTTCTTAGGGTGCATACTGGGTGACTTTTGTCACTCATACGTTTTTGCTCGTGTTTTTGGTTGACAGGTGTAGGCATGCAGAGAGTTAGCGTAGTGCATATAGTTTGGAGTCTCCTAGCCGCACACACATGTTCCTGGTAGTGAGATATTTACTGTTTGGATTTAATTTTGTAACTACCCAGGTTTTAGGAGTGGTGCTTTGGCCAGATAATTAAGGTGAATTCAGGCGCGTTAGGCTTTGGGGGTCCCAATGCCTAACGTAGGACATGTTCTCAGTAGTGTCTAACACATTGATTGCGGGTTTCTGGCCATTTGGCATGGTGTGGTTTTGGTGCTGTGCTGGCCCTCTTAGGAGTTTTGTGGTTTCTCTTAGGCCGTGGAGGCTTGGTGGTAGGTCCCTAGTGGCACGAGTCACGTGGACGTGGAAGGTTGCGTGGTTTGGTTTCGTGCTTGCAGCTTCCTTTCGTTCCTTCCCTTCTTTCTCTTTCCTTTCCTTTCTTTCTTTCTTTTCTTTTTTTCCCTTCCCGAGCCCCACCCCCACCCCTTCTTCTCCTTCTCCTTCTTCTTCTTCTCCTCCTCTCACGCGTGGGAGAGGGAGAGTAGAGAGAGGGGAGATGGGAGGGAGAGACGGATTGTGAGAGAGAAGGGGAGATGGTTGGGAGGAGGAGGTTGCAGCCACCGTCATCGTGTGGAGGAGAGGTGCAGCTCGTGGCTGGAGAAGGAGCGGTGTCCTCCGTCTCACGTCATTGCATCTTCGGTGGAGGTACACACCCTGTAGATTTTATTATGATTCCAAATTTGGACCATAGGTGCATGTTAGTGTGCTAGTAATTGTAGTGGATTTTATAGATTTTATTGTGCATTTGTGGGCCATTTATGGCCGTATTTATGATTGGGGGTGAATAGTGTCTCCTTTGTGTTTTCTGTGGTTTTCTCGAGATCTTCTTAATGGATCTTAGTGTTGTTTGCCTGGTTTGGAAGATCTCGTTGAGATCTTCATTTTGATATATTGTTTGTATGGTTTGGTTTGGTGGTTTGCAGGATTGGGCTTTGGATCCCATTTTGGGTTGCCCTACTATCACCTGGTTCAGCATGCCGAATTAATTCGGTACGCCATTTTTATTGCAGATTGTCCCCTCGACTCTTGGTTTGGTCAACTGAATTTATTCGGTCTGCCGTTCTGGGAGTCATGGGTGACGAAAGAATTTTTGGTTCGGTCGATCGAACATTTTCGGTTTACTGAATCAGGGGTTTGCGGTCGACCGAGTGGTTTTTCGGTCTACCGATCTGGTGCCCTGAGACCAGATTCGGTCGATCGTTCCATTTCGGTCTACCAATTTAGGCCCTGATCTTGCATTAAGTTATCTTATGATTTGATTTATATATATATATATATTTATTTATAAATCTTGGGGGAATAAACATAATGCCATAAATGATTAGGATAATCATTAGAATGGTCTAGGGTTTGCCTAAAAATGAATTAGCAAGATTTCACCTGGGGTATGGGTAGAATAAAAAATGAAATGATTTAGAAACAGTAGATTCTTTCCCCAGATGGTTTAGAGTGGACTTTACGGATAATGATTGTGTCCCTAGGTCTAGGATGTGTGTGGTTTTGTGTGCAGTGCACTGAATGAAGTATTCAGTGGCACTATTCTAGGTGTTTGAGCCAATCTGGCTGTACTCCCGAGGGACACGATCTAGTAGGTGTCTTACACTTGGTGCCATAGCATGTGAGTTCTGGTCGTGTTTGCTTTGCAGTTGGTGTTTTCTTGGGTTGTGGTCGTGGGTTGAGCGTAGTAATCGCGAACCTAGACGCTCCCAAGGTGTTTTTGCCTGGGCCTGACAAGAGAGCTATCGAGGTTGTGTTTTGTTTGTGGTTTCTCAACCTTTGGTTTCCGTGCCACTGTTGGGCACAATATTGCTTGAGTTTTAAAGGATATTTAATGGTTTTTGAAATGGGTTTTGCCAAAAGAAAGTTTTGGAAAGAAAAGAGCACAGATTTGAAAGTGGTTTTGGAAAGAGTTTTCCTGTGTTTTCTATTTGCGTTGGGGGCTAAGATACCTGAGGCGGAGATTCGTCGGATCTTGGTGGTATGATACACCTTGACTGTCGTTTCGAGGCTAGGGTTGTGGTCCACTGGTTGACGTGTTTTGTGGCATGACGGGGAGGTATGATACTCCCACTGTCGCTGTGAGCACTAAGGCTCAGGTGTTGTCAAGCGTGAAAGTATGAAACTCCTTCCTGAGCACCGTGTGGAGGGTGCCGTGAGGCGTACCTTGTGGTGGCTAGTGCGGGTGGGACGCGCGCCCCATAGCTAGTACTGTCCTGAGAGACAGGACTGCCTTCCTAAGGAGGGGTTGGCTTTGTTGAGGGTTCTCCAGGCCAGAGAATCGCGGGACGACGTGGCTCCAGCACAGGGTGGCACGTCGTAGCAGTGCAGACACCATGGTCACTCCTCGGTGGACTACTTGTGGCCATTGTTGTCTGCTTGGTACCAGACAGTTTGACACATTGTTTATGTTTGTGTTTGTGTTTGTGTTTGTGTTTGTGCGGAGTCCTCGTTTGGAAAATCAAACTCTAGGCCAAGAGGAGGCTGTGGCTTTAGCGCCAGTTAAGGCGTAGTGCTTTGGGAGTGGTGGCTCCATTGTTTGGGAGTAGTGGCTCCATTGTTGAGGGAGCAGAGGCTCCATGGCTTGGTGTGTGCTTGGGCCCAGAGGAGACCATGTTGTGCAGAGTAGAGTCTCTGTAGTTGTGCTTTTGGTCTTGTTTTGGGCTTGAGATGGCGAGAGTAGCTTTCTCGGGCATGCATAAAAGGTTTTAAAAAGTGCACGCATGTGGTTTTGAAAGGAAAAGAAAAGAATGGTATCAAAGGCATGGTTATGTGATTTTGTGGCCTGCTAGGTAGTGGTAGACTACTTGGTTTAGTGTTGCAGCGTCCGAGAGGGATGCCAGTGCTTGTGTGCTGGGTGTCGGTGGAT
This sequence comes from Posidonia australis, assembly GCA_024699735.1. Taxonomy (NCBI): domain Eukaryota; kingdom Viridiplantae; phylum Streptophyta; class Magnoliopsida; order Alismatales; family Posidoniaceae; genus Posidonia; species Posidonia australis. The sequence continues at coordinate 10,628 of JAMKQA010090851.1, forward strand.
TGTCCTTTTGGTTTGTCGGCATCTAAGTGTGATGCCTGTGCTTGGTTGCCCACGACATAGGTTGCCGAGTTATAGGTGGGGTGCTGTATCCATGCCGACAAGGGTGGCCACAAATGGGTGATATTTGTGCCAAAAGCGGCAAAGCCGCGGCAAAAAGAAAAGGGGAAAAAATGCAAAAATGCAGGAGTCGCCACCTAGTCTATTATGGAAGACGAGGAAAACCATAAAGACATGAAAAAATCATGCAAAACAAACAAAAAGGGGCTGCATGAACCAGAAATGCTGGTAAGGATCCCTGTTACGTACGAGGAAGGTGTCAAGCACCCTCGCACGCCCGATAAATCGGTCTTCTAATGATTTCTCTTTTGCAAATGAAATGTTGGCTTTTCAGCCTTTTGCTGTACGCCCGAGGGCGATATGCCATGCCATGCAAATGCTTATGGTGTCTAGAGTATAGGTGCATGATGTGTAGGGGTGTGTCCTAATGCTCAGAAATATCGCTCGTGTGCCAGGCCAAGAGTTGATGCAAGAATATTGCATAACAAGATCAAAGATCTAATATCTTGAGTGATTTATCATCCTTGCTTTCTATATGCCTAAATGCAAGCTAAAGTGAAGGAAAAACTGCTGAAAACAAAGGAGTGCCTTCCTAATGCATCAAGGAAGAAAATCAGATGAAAATCCAGAAGCAAATCGGGTCGAGAAAGCGAACAAAATACAGGAAAAACATGCTGTGTGCTACTGAAAACAGGCCACTGTGCCTGTTTGGTGCGCCAAACTGGTGCGTCAGTCTGGAGAGCCACCTATGTGCATCTAGGTGGGCCAATAATGTATGTAGAGGCAAAACAGAAAGCCAGGCAAAGCA
>JAMKQA010090852.1:0-10802 GCA_024699735.1 Posidonia australis
TTAATTTGGTTTTTAATTAGGGTTTTACTTAATTAATTAGGATTTTAAGTGGATTTTGTTTAATTTTGGTTTTAATTAAGGTTTTACTTGATTAATTAGGGTTTTAAATGTATTTAGGTTGATTTTGGTGGGTTTTGTTTAATTTTGGTTTTAATCTAGTGGTTTTTGCTTGGATTAATTTAGAGTGGGCTTATGTGAGCCTAGTGGGCCTAGTGGGTTTGTGTGGGCTGCTCTTGGACCTTTGGAAGGTCCACAAAAAGGGCCTAGGTTGCGGGTTTGTCTCTCTAAAGAGGGACCCACAACCCAATATTCTGTTCCTAGGATCGAATCCTAACAAACCACAAAATAATAGATAAACACAAAACAATAAAATATCAAGTATCTACTATGGTATATTACTCACTTAAGGACAGAGATGGAGTTAGAAACACACCCCTAGAACACGCTAAGGTCTCGATCCAATAATCGCGATCAAGCACAAGGCATGGGAGAGTAACTTGTGCTGGACTGGTTTACATGGCTTAATCGTCTAGATTAGAAAGAGGTTCCTTAAGGAACTTTAATTTATTGTCAAAAAGTTAGTTTTCACCCTAGTAGTGGACGAAAAACAAACCTGAAAATCGTTAAAAAGACTAAAATGACATTGGATAGGATGTGATTTTTTTTTATTTCAAACTACTGTAGATCTCAAAGAAAAAAATAACGCAAACAAATAAAAACAAAGGATCTATAGTGAAAAATCTTGATCAATTCAAGTCGCCTAGATACGTGGCACCCAGATGTGTCACCGCCTCTTGGTGCGGCGAGACTCAATGCTTATCGTATGGGCGACTTAAAGCATAGGATGATTATCGTTAAGAAAAACCACTAAATAAAGGTCTGAGCATTGTGAAACCCTAAACACACGGATTCCAAACTAAAAACTGCACCTAGATCTAGAAAAAAAATGAAAAATAAAAGGAAAAAAAGAAGGGAAAATTACTTACACTGCACGGGAGTTGGCTTAAACTGGTCCCACTGTGATTGTCAATTTCTGTGGATGTAGAATGGAGGGGTTGATGAGGATCGTTGTCATGTTCACTCATGTTAACACCGTTTTGTTATCGCCACTTATCCTTTGCTTGTGTTGGCTGACAAGATGCCTTATGGAAGTCATGGTGTGTTGTGATTGTGTGGGTTCTTGGTTCATTAGGTTGGCGGTAGGATGCTACCCAGTAGCTTTTACGTGCTATGCAATATCCTTCCCTTCAAAACAGACAAAAATGAATAGATATGGATTAGACTAGGTGTAGTAAACAATATCAAAACAAAACAAATAACATGAATAGATAAAACTAAATACTAACCAAGGATTATCCTCGCATGCATATGCCACGGGCTATCTAACAACATGCAGTGATTTATGTAAAGAAAATGCAATAATTGGAAAAGATATTCCCTTCACTCTCGTGCACTTTGGAGTGGATGGAAGAAGTGGAGGCCGACGGATGGAGCTCTAGAGGTACGCTTTGGCTTTGGACAGGCTTGGAGCTCTAAGGATCTAGATTCTCGAAGGGAATTTGGAAGTAGAGGAGGGGACAATGGCTCTCTCTCTCTCTCTCTCTCTCAGTCTCTCTCAGAGTCTCTCTCCTAGGGTTTTAAATGGTTCCTTAGGGTTTTTGAATTGCCTTCCCTCAAACTCTTGACCTAAGGGGTCTATTTATAGAGTTTTGGGGCACCAGATCTCATCAAGGACAAGTGGAAGATCAAAGGCTAAGATTAAAAGTGATTAAAATGGCAAAAAAAATCTTTTTAGTTGTCATCATCGACATAACCGACGACGGAATCTTCACATCGCTGCCTGTACAGGCGAAGAAACTGTAGATTCCGATTTTGCCACACGCAATGAATCAGTAGCTAAATGGCACTGAAATCTGCTATGTCAGCTAGTCACTGCTTACATAGGCGTTGAGCAACTAAAAAGGAAAAAATTCGAAAATTAAGATTCCAAAATATCTTTTTACGAATCTATTAGTAAATAACGAACAAATCAATGATTTAAATTTTTTTTTGTAATAGAAAGAAATTTAAATAAATTCCAAATTCAATTTAAACTTAAAAGGTTGAGTAAATCAAATTTGAAAATTCTAAATCTCCAAAATTATGAAAATATCTGCTAAAATAAAGGATATATTTGATTTAAGATAGATTGGCAATCATCTAGATATTTTGGATATTATCTTTATTTTTAGGCATTATCTTGAATTAAATATAGTTATAACATTAAAAATGTAACTTATCATAAAAATTTCATTTTTAGTAAAATAATGATAAGTAATCAAATCATCCAAATTTCTATAATTTTTTTGAATTTAATGATATTTATAAAGATTTATATGTTATGCATATATATTTAAGAGTGAGAAAATCATAAAAATTATAATAATTGTGGGAACAATCATGATAGGATTTGTAAATGTCCCATATATCATATTAAAGTCTAGGATGACAAATTATATGAGAGAGATATGCGAGGATTATAATCGCCTAATGTTGCGGTGCTAAGATATCTAGTCACCGACTTTATGGGCGACAAGATATGTCGCCTACAGAAGTGGCGACAAGCTCTGTCGCTTGTCAGAAAGGCATTAACCTAGTCTTTTACCTTTTACCTCCCTATCTTTTATCTTATCCACAAAGATTCATTAAAAATCCAGAAATACTTTAGAAATTCCATGAAATTATAAAAACATCTTTTTTAAGATTAAAATACTCAAATCTACTACCAATTTAAGTAAGGCGGGAGTGTTAGCTTTGCCATAGCTGATAACTTACACCGAAAATGTTCAAGGGGTTCGAACCTGCCACTAGTTGAAGTGTATTACCTTTACCACAACTAACGACCTTGAATCAAGTAAAACAAGAATATTTTTAAAGAAAGCATGGTAAAAATCTAGAAAATATGTTATAGATCCTTAGCCATGTAATTTGGAGTGCCTTAAAGGTTCCTATTATATATGAAGTTTAAGAAATGCAAAAATGGAATATCTACAGATGCAATGCGGTGCATTGGGGCATGATGCACATGATGATGCATGAGATGCCGATGCAAGGCGATGTAGTGATGTATGATAATGTCAAGCAACGAACTGGCAGCTGACTAGCCTGAGTGGAGGTACATGACTAGCTGTCAAACTCATATCGAGGGATGTCCAGACAAGACTATCGGGCTTGCCGCATGATAGAAGGGACATGGCAGGTTGACGATCCTATCAACCAGATAGTTTGGGATATTAGTCCAGGTAGAGGGGGCATGGCAAGATATTGGATTTACCGACCAAGGAGAGACAAATGATAAATATTGTTTGGATAGATGATCGTGTCACTCAAATAGTTTGGGATATCAGTCTAAAGAGAGAGGCATTGGATCTTGCTCGTGTGGTACAAGAATCCAAGGCAAGCAGGACTTCATTCGTGTGGTGCGAAATCATGCGAAAGAGGCGAAGCTTGATCTCGCCTGTATGGTACTAGTATTTAGGGCAAGCGGGGCTTCAACCGTGCGGTGTGAAGACACGTGAGAGAGGCAAAATGGATCTCGCTAGTGCAGTATGAGACTCCAAGGCAAGCGGGACTTCGTCCATAAGGAAGCGAAGTCACACGAAAGAGACTAAACTAGATTTCGCCCGTGCGGCACGAGACTCCAGGACAAGCAGGACTTCGTTTGTGCAGAGTGAAGACATGCGAAAGATGCAAACTAGATCTCGCTTGTGCGGTACGAGACTCCAGAACAAGCGAGACTTCGTCCATGTGGTGTGAAGATGCATGAAAGATGCAAGTTGGATCTCGCCCATGTGGTATGAGACTCCAAGGCAAGCAAGACTTCGTCCGTGTAGAGTGATGTCGCGTGAAAGAGACTAAATTGGATCTCGCCCATGCGGTACGTGTATCTAGGGTAAGCGGGGCTTCAACTATGCGATGTGAAGACGCATGAGAGAAGCAAATTGGGTCTCGCTCATACGATACGAGACTATAATACCTCAGACCTTAACCCTCCTACTTAATCATTATTAATAGTTAAATAGTGATTAAGTTACCTGTGGTGAAGGTTGTTGGCCTTGGTACATTGGTTTGGTGGTTTTATTTCATGAAAAGAGTGTTTGGGTTATTTTCTCCTTTTCTAAGGACTTTTGCACAAAATTTGCAAGAAAAGTTTATTAAAAAAAGAGTAAGGGTGGCTCATGCATCATGAGAAGGAGTGAGGGAAGTCAGCTGCATGCATGGAGATTTTAAAAAAAGAAGAAGAGAAAATAAGAGAGGGAGGTTGGGCAAGAAAGAAGGAAAGAATGAAATGAAAGAGAAAACGAGAGAAGAAAGCAAGGAGGATTAGGGTCAGAGGACTAAGAGAGTGCGAGAGAAGAGAGGGATGAGTGTGGTGCAGCCCGTGTGAAGAAGAAGAAGAAGAAGAAGAAGAAGAAGAGAACAAGAAGAAGAAGAGAACGAGGAAGAAGAAATAGAGGAAAAAAGAAGAAGGTACACATCCCATCCCATTTATTCTTCCTCTTTAAATTTGGTTTTGATTCGGATATGTGAATAAGGTTGATCTTGGTGTGTGGGAGGAATTTTCACAAAATTTAGGCATTTTTCAAAGATTTACCAGTAAATTTCGTAAGTTGGTCTACTGTCTAGCTATTTGGGTTTCTTTGCTTTAATCAGATATATCTTGAGATACAGGTATTAGATTTAAATGATTTTCCTTCCATTAGAAAATAGAATCTTCGTTTTGGTAGCTTACTTGTTGAATTACCTATGATTGTGCAAAGATTGAAAACCCACTAAGTTCTGGCAGTCCAAGTTTTGTGGCTTCAATCATGTATATCTCGAGTTATATGAATGGGATTTTGAATGAAATTTGTCCCAAATGTAAGTAAACTTAGAAATCTTTATTTTGGTATATTACTTTTTTTATATGACCTGTGGAGAGTGCAGCAAGGCTGGCAAGTTGAGTAACTGATCTGGTTGTCCTATTCTGTAAAAATGTGCCATGCCAATATGGGTCTTAGAGCTTCACTCTTGCATATCTTGATATATGAGTGATGGATTTGAATGATTTTTGTTTCATTTGAAAGTAGACTCAAAGAGCATTGTTATGGTAGCTTGTTTGTAAACTTTCCTGACCTATAGAAATACCAATTGCGATGTAAAGTCAGACAATCCATTAAGTATGCCAGTTTAAGTCTTAGAGCTTCCATCTTGTGTATCTTGAGTTATAAGCATTAAATTGGAATGATTCTTATTTCATGTGAAAGTAAACTTAGAAATCTTCATTTCGGTATACTACTTGCAATTTTTCATGGCTTGTGGAGAGAATAGTGAGGTTTGCACGTAGAGCAACCAACTAAGCTCATTGAGATGGTACTAGGAGGAAGGAGATGGACATTTTACATCCTTGTCCTCCTAATTTGTGTAGTGTGCATTTTAGTCCTGAGTTATGTGATTAAGTTTGCATGGAGTCCCTAGACCTTGCTGAAATCACATCTCAGCCCCTCAACTCTTAAATCTAATTACTATTAAGCCCTTAAGTTTCATAGGAACTGCATATAACTCCTTAAGAACTTATTTTAGTAGTTTGGATATAATTAGTGGCATATTAACACTATAAGTCACTATGACATAGAGATAATTAAGTAAATCCTTAGAGTCGAGTTAGGAGTTGCCTAAGATATATTAGTAAGATCCCATTAAGCGTAACCAAGAATAAAAGACTAAATAACTTAGAGAGGCTAGGGACTCCCCTTTAAGTGATTTAAATGGATTTAGAAGTGATGCTTAACTTTAGAATTAGAAGCTGACTAGTCCTAGAATAGTGTACTGAAACAGGTATTTAGTGACACTGTTTAGGTGTAATTGCATTAGTGTTTGGTCTTGTTGGTCACTATAGACTTCAAGACCACTGTGAGATTCTGTGTGGTTCCTTAGGGTGAGCCTATACCCTAAAAGTGTTTAATTGATGTTTCAACTAAGCTTGAAAGTTTTAAATGATTTTCAAAGTTTATTATAAGAAGATAAGAGTGTCTTTGAGAAGTGGTTTTCCAAAGAATTTTATAAAGATTCCTAAAGAGCATGGATGACTTTAAATAGTGGTTTCTAAAGAATTTCGATAAGGAACTATAAGGATTTTTATGGTGTTCCTTTGCATAGCATTTTAGTGGTATTTTCAGAAATGATTTTCGAGCATTTTCAAAAATGGTTTCCAAATGAGTTTGGAAAAGAAATGCATATATTTACAAAGGGTTTGAAAGAACAAGATTTAAAATAAGATTCCCAGTATTTAAGAAAAGATTTTCTAGAATGATTCTAGTTTAAAAAAGAACTTTATAAAGTGTTATTTTCAGAAAAAGAATAGTTTTACAGAAATGATTTTTGTAACAGAAAGTTTTAGAAAATAAATTCATATTTTTAGAAAAGAGATTTCAGAATTAGTGTTGGCCCCGAGTGAAAGAAACCGGGTGCCAAGCAAGTTAGTGTTGGTTGGGCGATATGCACAGTCAAGTGAGTTAGTGTCAGTTAGGCCGTGTGCTCAGCCGAGCGTATTGATGTTAGTTAGGCAGCATGAGGTAGCTCGAGAGCTTGATGGACCAGGCAAACTCACCAAAAAGCTTGAAACACCAAGAAAATTAGTGGAGCATTGGAAGAACGCATTCCCGTGCAAGAGAAAAGAATAGTGTAGCTTGTTGGTTGGAAACGGTAGTTGCCTGTATGAGGTCTTTTACCGTGGCAGTGTAGGAGGTTGAGGTTGGTACCTCTCCCTCCGTTTGTGACCAGGTCACCCCTGATTAAGGTAACACTAGAGAAAAAGATTTTCAGATTTCAGATTCAAAATTGATTTTAAGGCTAGAATCGAGCTTGGTTTTGGCTTCTGAGTTTTGGCCAGATTCTAGTTGAGATGAGATTAGTGTTTTAGGGCTAGTTCCAGCAAAGATTTGTGTTTTAGACAAATTTGAGATTTGTGTTTTAGGCTTGAGTATAGTCTAAGAATGGTTTTTCAGAAATGTATCAGAAAAGTATGAGATTTTCATAAAACAGAAAAGTATTTTAGAAAAACATGAGATTTTAAAAGTAGAAAGAAAGTTTTTTTTTAAAATGCATGATTCGATGAGATTTTCTTGAAAAACTTATAAGAGTTTTACTCAGAGTTTTGGTTATAGTGAGAACCCAAATTAGGGATTTGTAGAAAAGATTTATAGAAAGTGCTTAAAAGAAAACCTAGATTATAATTTTATTGTGGTTTCAAAGTTTGGAAGTTGTGTCATGTTTTGTGATATGATGTGATTGGTTGACCGAGCAGAGGCTCGACATTAGTGTGGCACTCTCTAGTAGTTGTGAGCTTGACTTGGCAAGAGTGGCCATTTCAAGTATGTATAAAGTTTTTGAATAACATGCATATGATTTTGAAAATCAAGAGTATGTTTTTAAAAATGAAGGAAAAAAATAGTTTTCTTTAAAGAGAATAGTTTTTTTTCTAAGACAGAAACTAGTTTTGAAAGTTAAGAGGATTTGAGAAAGAAAAGATTAGTTTTCAAAGACATGATTTCAAAAGCTGTGTTGCTTGTAGGCAAAAGAGTATTACCTGTAATTTTGCGTGGCATCCAGAAGAGATGCTAGAGTAATGTGTGTTTTAGTGGGGTGTGTGCTGGGTGACCTTGGAGTGGTCACTCATGTGTGTTTTGTTGGTGTTTTTCTCAAGTACAGGATAAGAGTAGAAGTTGCTAGTGCACATGGAGTTGGAGTTAGTCGATCACACATCAAAGATTTTGGGTTAGTATTTAGTTTAATTTAATTCAATTCAATTAATGGTGCTTTTATTGATGTTGTATAATGATGGATTTAGTTTTAGATTTGATGCAAGTAATTATTGTAAGTAAATAAAGAGAAAAAGGAAAAAAAATTGTAGCTAGAATTTAGGGTAATGACTCTAGATTGGGTCATTACAAAGACTCCAAGCAAGCAGGACTTCATTCGTGTAGAGCGAAGTCACGCGAAAGAGACTAACTGAATCTCGCCTATGTAGTACGAAACACCAAGGCAAGAAGGACTTCGTTCATGTGGAGCAAAGATGCGTGAAAGAGGCAAGCTGGTTCTTGCCCGTGCAGTACGAGAATCCAGAACAAGCGGGATTTCGTCCATGTAGAGTGAAGACGTGCGAAAGATGTAAGCAGGATTTCACCCGTGCGGTACAAGACTCCAAGGCAAGTAGGACTTCATCAGTGCGAAGCAAAGACACGCAAAAGATCTCACGCATGTGATACGAGACTCCAAAACAAGTAGGACTTCATCTGTGCGGAGTGAAGACGTGCAAAAGATGCAAGTTTGATCTAGCCCATGTGGTACGAGACTCCATGGCAAGCCGGACTTCGTCTGTGCAAAGCGAAGATGCACAAAAGATGCAAACTAGATCTTGCTCGTGCAATATGAGACTCTAAAACAAGTGGGACTATGTTCGTGCAGAGCAAAGACACGCAAAAGACGCAAACTGGATCTCGCCCATGCAGTACTAGACTCCAAAACAAGTGGGACTTCGTTTGTGCAGAGCGAAGACACACAAAAGATGCAAACTAAATCTTGCTTGTGCGGTATGAGACTCTAGAACAAACGAGACTTTGTTTGTGTGGAGCGATGACGTACAACATATGTAGACTAGATCTCGCACGTATGGTATGAGAATCCAAAACAAATGGGACTTCATCCGTGCGAAACGAAGTTGTGTGAAAGAGAGGTAAAATAAGAAGCAAGTTGGATCTCTTACCTGATTGGCTATTGATGTGCAAATTTCAAATACCGCACGTACATAGCGTACTATGTAGTACGTTTGTAAGTACAGGTCGATTTCACAGATAATAGTGAATTCTATATTTTAATTCTAATTGTCAAATTATTGATGGAAGATATGAAGATGGAATTGGCATTTAGAGAAATAAAAGATAACATAATGATTTTGATACTTAAAATTATGTGATGAAGTCTAGGAATTTGAATTCACTATGCAATTAATATGATTATCAACTAGTTTACGCTCTCACCCGTTTTAATCTCAAAAACCAAGCTAAAGAATTTTACTCTAACAAGTATAGCCCATATGGAATACATGATAGACTATCAAGTACGTGAATAGAAAATCAAAATCATGATTTAATTAAATGATAACATAATATAACTATGACAATACACACGATCCCTAATTTACTCTTTCTTAAGCATAGGCTAAAAAGATGCACTCAATATTAGCCTATCAAAGTTTATCAAAGTAACTGGAAATCAATGTCATACTAGTCTAGCATATATGATCATGACATGAAGTACAAGAGACAAGAGATCAAAACTAATTACACCATCATGAAATTACCATAGTTTTATCTAATCCTATAAAAGAAATTTAGCACATGATTGAAAAAGGAAACAAAAAATAAAAAGAAGAAGGAAATATAATAAAAATAAAACTAATAATGTTGATCATTCAAACCCAATACAAGCAACTTCCAGCACTCAACCCCGTAGTTGGAGAAACGGCCTTGGAGAAGAAGTAAACAAAGTAGATCATTCATTCCTCCAACACAGTGGGTATATTTATAGACTTACAAGGTTAATTCCCGTTTGAAAAGAAATTTGCTATGTATTTACAATTTCTTAGATTTGAAAACAAATAAAGAAGTGGAATATTTCAAAATCTTGAAGCATTAATGCTAATCATTACAAATTTTGATTCGATTTTAGTTATCCACCATATCATGATGATCTAATCATGTATCTAGAAATATTCTTGGGAGATTTTATTTTGCAATCCTTGCAAATCTTTTAGAGATTTCAATTTATTCTTCTAGAAGCAATCCCATTTTGCGCATTTCCCCCCCATTTATTCCAAATCTAAGTTTTTGCATACATTGTATAAAACACCTTCAAGAAGTATTATTTATATACAAAATAGATAAATGAATCCTGTTGCTCTTTTACAGGTTGTTGTGCGAGTTCCTCTACCAGAGCTCGAGAGTTCTCGTTCTCTATTTCCCCTTTTGTGACAAATCTCGATCATCCTTTCCCGAGCTACCCGTCGCCTTCGACGATAGCTCGTCCTTGGGACCGTCCTTTGTCTTGTCGCCGCAGTCTGATTCTCACTCGTTCTAGTTCTGCCATGGCCCAGCACTTTGGTGAGCCATTGACTTCTTTTGCTCTAGAGATGATTGCCTCCTCCATCCCACCTTTGGTGGTGACCTCTTTTGCCTCTGTTGCTCTTCCTAACAGCCATCTCCTGATGATCGGGAATCCCTTAGGTATCGGAAACTAGCAGGCTCACACCACTGCGGAGCCGATCATCGAGGCTGTCACTGTGACTACCGCACGCATTCCGGAGACTCCACCCTTGACTTATCCCCTGGTTGGATCTATCACTTTTGACACCCAGCCGATTGCGGTGACACCTTCGATAGGATTTCCTTCCACTGGACAGTCTGGAGTTCAGCCTCCTCTTGGATCCCTCGGGCCTTCGACCTCGATCTCCAATGCTACCATCGAGGGGTCTCATATCCTCCATACCCCGCAGTTTCTTGAGCTTGCTCAAAGGCTTTGGGGCATGAGCTTTTGTATCGTTCCAGCTTCCTCCGCCCCCCTTGCGGGTCCAAAGGTCCCTCTGTCACATCCCCTTGCATATCATGATGCACCCACTGCACTGCCTCCTCGACCATTGCCCCAGCTCCTCGCAGCCTCGACGATGGCAAGACCAGCTCCGCCTGCAGCACCCCCACTAGTCACTGCACAACATACCTCCCATGCAC
>JAMKQA010090853.1:0-13802 GCA_024699735.1 Posidonia australis
TGGAAATGTTTTGGAAAGATGAATTCCAAAAGTTTTTGAAAGGAATGTTCTGAAAGAAAATGTGATCTTGGAACAAATTTCCAAGATGTTTGAGAAAATAAAAGAGATATGGCTTTTGAAAAAGAATATGGTTTTGGGATTGAATTCCCAAGTGATTGATTAATAAAAGAAAGGATGATTTTCAAATAGGAGAAAACCAACTTTTGCAAAATGATAAGAAACGAGTTTCTTTTGGTTTTGCCGAGTTTTGTTTGTGGTTGTGTGTTTTGGGGGGCGTACTAGGTGACTTAGATGTCACTCACGCGTGCTATTTGTTTTTCAGGTGCAGACCGTGTGCAACCGAGTTCCGGTGTAGGAGTTGGAGCTTCTAGTCGCACATTGTGATCCTAAAGGTGAGCCTTAGTTACAATTATATTTGTTTCTGTAATAATTAGTGTAATTATGCTTGGGATACTGTGTTTTGGTAGCATGCCCGGGATCAGGACATTTCACAACATATTCTATGGACCTCTTCTAAGGTTGTAGTCAGTTCGATTCTCCCAAAGCGGAAAACATGATGAGCCGATTTTTAGAATCGGGCTACTGCACACCGAAAGTATCGGGAAACCTCCACCTTTGCGATATCTAGAAGCTTTGAAGAGATTCTTCACATCCGCAGTTTGTCGCGATCACTTTCAGTCAACTGCTTGATCCATGCTTGGAGAACATCTGAGCAATATGTGGGCACAACCATCGTAGGGAAACACATGATCTGTAAGGTGTTTCAGCTTTTCTTGGCCCGAGACTCTTCAGAAAGGGGGTAAATGATCTCCTGCAAGACATGCTCAAAACGCTTTTTTAGAAACGGATTTCAACTTTGTTTTGTTCAACAACACTTAGCAGAATCAAAGCAGATAGAAAAGAGATGAAGTGTTATTGAAAGAATTAGAGAAACTGGCCCAAAGCTGAAAACTATAGTTGACTGGACAGAGAGTTGTTGGACAGACTAAATCTTGTGCACAACTTTGAGGGAAAACCCTAGTTTCAACTGGTTCTGACCAGGCACCCAAGTAATGAGAAGTGGCCATTAAACTTGGAAGATCAGGATTATTTGATGATTTTGCCCCCCAGCAGATTACCAGGGTCCTCGACCAACAGAGCAGCTGACATGCCCCCGGTCGAGTGTTGGCTCAAAGCATCTAACCATAGGACAACTGACATGCCCTTGGCCTGACATGGACGACTCTTGACTAAACAGAGCAGCTTACATGCCCCTGGTCGAGTACTGGCTCAGTGTGTCTAACCATAGGATAGCTTACAGGCCCCTGACTTGACATAAATGGTCCTAACCGACGAGAGCAGCTTACATGCCCCTGGTTTAGGCAATGTCCTCTTGATTCTCTTGAACTGAAAGTCGTTGTCACATGCTAGCCAAGAGAACCAAGTGATACTCTGTGACGTTTTTAGGATGATATTTGCAAGAAGAAGATGCATGCATGCTAAATGATTTGTGGGATCTTATTGGTGCCCTCAGCATTGGGATGCTTACTGCCAAGTACGAGGGAATGGCAACTCCAGATCTCACAAGAATCTATCCAAGCCCCTAGTTTTTTTTGGGTGGCTCTCTAGAAATAGGTCACTATGTCTTGGGCTCCGTTCCAAACCCCACTGGACCATACCCCTACTTTTTTATTTTATTCATTCTTTATTCTATTCCCCTCATAGGCATGTGGGTTCACCCTATGCCTAGCTTGGAGGTAATATGTACTTGGTCTATGGTGGGGAGCCTATTACCAGAGATTCTGGGTTCGATCCCCAACAGAGTCGCTAATTCCTATGACCATGTCGATGACAGCCTCGTGCATGGGCAAAAGGCCAAATGCACAAGGGCTAGCGAAGTCACGGCAAAAAGCGATGAAGCAATGATAAAGTATGGGAGTCGCCAACTACTCTATATAAAAACGGGAGACGAGGAAAATCATTTTAAAACAACAAAACTATGCAATTGTGCAAGAAATCAAGCCAATGGAAAGGGCATCATGAACCAAAAAGTTGGGTAAGGTTTCCTGTTACGCACGGAGAAGGTATTAAGCACCCCATGTGCCCAAAAAATCGGTCTTTCATGGGTTTTCATTTACTTATGTGGAAATGTTGGCTTTACAGCCTGTTTCTGTACGCCCGAGGGCGATAGGCAATGCCATGCCACATACAAGTTGTGCCTAGTGTTGTATCTAAAACTAAATATAAGTGAAGTGGGGAATGGGTCGTGTCCTATTGTTCAACTAGGCTACCCGAGGTCTGAATCATAGAATGGTGCAAAAGGATTTCACCGACAAGAGCCAAAAAGGCCATCGATTCACAAGACCCAAGCAGTAAGCATCATTACTTTACTAGGTGCAAAACTAATGCAATCAGAGTTATTAGATGGTAAAACTATGCAACTATGATCATGGTATATCCAGAACAAATACCAAAAAAAATAAAACCCATGAAAACTAGGAGAATATGCAATCCATGATGCAAAACCCACTGTCTGCATCCTGTTACCAGATTGGTGCGCCAGCTTGGTGCGTCAGGGTGGTGCGCCAGTCTGGTGCGCCAGAATGGTGCACTCTAGATACTTTACTTCAGACAACAACCTAAATCCAAAGCTCGGGGAGAATACATGTGATTAACTATGCTAATGACCATTCGAAGTACTAACCTAGATGCCAGGGAACACAATTTCACTATTCAACCAAGATCAAAACACTCCCCTCTCTCTTTCCCTATCTATGCATGTTTATGGGTTCTCTAGGATTGTTACAACTAGTGGTGGCTTTGGGGGTGCGTGGGGACATCCTAAATGATTGAGAAAGTGTGGGAGGTCTACATGGCATGCAAGGGGACGGGTCACAACTCATATTTAGTGGCCAGTGGCCTCATACGAACTGTGATCCACAAAAAAATAGTGCAAACAAACAAAAAAAAGTAAACAAACAGTGCAAACAGCCTTACAAACAGTATACCATGATCTACCACCAAGATAAACAAACAGTGTACCAATCAAACAACTCAAAGAAAATTAAACCACAGTCAAGTTCGTAGCATAAACCTTATTCGAAACAGCCTAGAACAAAAACAGAGAACAGAGACATACCTGTGGTATTTTTGTCCTTGGGTGGCTTGAGGTATCTCCCTTTGGGTGCTATGGACACGGCTGAGGGTGCTCAAGGATGCAGTGGATGCTTGGAGATGCTTTTGAGGTGGGTGCACTGGCTGCTCAAAAAGATCACAAGTTGCCAAGAGAGTCTGCAGTTAGGTGCATAGGTTGCTTTTGAAGGAGGTGAAGATGTAGAGTCTTGGGATGCCAAAAGCCTTGAAAACCAACAAATTGACGTAGGTTCGTAGGAGAATAATAAAATAGATAAGGGCTAAAGAGTCCACTCATATATATGGAGGTTACAAGTGGAGAAAATGAATAGCCAACAACCAGCGCCGTGGAACAGAGCTGTGCGCCCGCATGGTGCGCCTCATAGGTGCGCCGTGATTGTGCGTTCTTATAGTGCGCTGGCTATGTGCACATGAGTTGTGCGCTAGCTAGGCTACCTAGATTATCAACTGGATCATGGGCTTGGGTTTGTGATTTAGTGCTATAGTCTTGGGGTAATCAAAATTGTTAGATAAGGTTCAAACATGGTTAGGTTTGCTGTGTCCAAAGCGGCATTCTTCAGGAGAGTTTACCTACGTGCTACCTCAAAATCAAGGTGTCTATAGGCTTCTCAAGGCTGCAACGACGTCGACTGCAGCTGAAGTCGTCATCGGAAGCACAGAATTGGGATGGGATCACCAAGGATGGACTAGAGCTAGAGTGAGGGCAACATCTCTAATGATCCCTCTTGTGCGACGTAGAGGCCTTTAAATAGGCGACGAAATCGATCCAGGGTTGTGGATGTGTAATGGTTGGAGGCAAGCAGCGGCGATGACGTCCAAGTGATTGAATTGGTAGATTTGACACTAGATTAAGGGCATAAAGGTCCCTAGAAGTTAAAGGAAAGAGGTTAGATCAAATCTTAGCCGTCGTCAGTAGAGAATTAAGTAACTAAGCAGCAAAAGAGACTTTTCCGCCCTTCAGCACGAAACAAGGCAATTCACCAACTATTTCTGCCACTTATTTTGGCCAACCATACATGCCTGGAATCCACACCACACATAACTGTTTGGAAGTTCCACATGGCCCAATAAAAATCAGCTATGTAGCCCTTGAGCTCATTGACCATTCCATTAGGGACCAATTGGCAACCATTGGTTAATATGAATGTTATTGAGGCAATTCAAAGGTCACATCCTCCCTTCTAGATCCACTCAAATCTACTTGTAAAATCTCGGGTGTCTACACACAAATAAGGCTCTCAATGGCCAAAACCACACACAATGAGTCAGAAAGCCTGGTACCAGGCAACCAACTATGGCCACAAGCAGCCATCAAAGTGCACTACATTGCCACGGTGGCACCACCTTGTGTCCCGCGATTCTCCAATTTAGCGAACCCTCACAAAGCCATCACCTCTCTGGGAAGGCAGTCCTGTCTCTCAAGACACTACCAGTTATGATGCACATGTCCCACCCGCATTGGCCACCATAGGGTACGGCTCCTCACGGCGTCCTCCACATGGTGCTCATAAGGAAGTGTCATACCTCCACACTCGACAACACTCGAGCCTCAGTGCTCACAGTGACAGCAGGAGTATCATACTTCCTTATCATGCTACAAGACATCTCAACTCGTGGACCTTAACCTCGTCCCCTTGAATGACAGTCAAGGAGTATCCTACCTCCAAGACCTGACAAACACTCCCTCAGTCTCTCAGCTCTTGACATCAACTAGAGAGACATGCTTGACCACCCAAAAATGGTGTCACATTCCCTAGTCCCGACAACATGATCCCACGGTGTCTCGGTCAGCCCATACAAAACCAGGTAAACCATTTTCCAAAATGGGCCAACTCATCTCTTTTGAAAACCATTTTCAAAACTATTTCATATTTTTGGGAAACTCTTTCAAAACCTCGACAAAACGGTACATCAGGTGTCCTACTAGACCACCATTAATGGCCCATGATCCAATCTTAAATGGGTAAAACAAATCAATCTGAAAAATCCACAAAAAATCATTTTTCATAAGAGCAGCTGGGGCCTGAATTGACTGACCATT
The DNA here is from genome assembly GCA_024699735.1 of Posidonia australis. NCBI lineage: Eukaryota > Viridiplantae > Streptophyta > Magnoliopsida > Alismatales > Posidoniaceae > Posidonia > Posidonia australis. Next base: position 5,174 of record JAMKQA010090853.1, read on the forward strand.
TTGAAAATGGAAAACCAAAATTCCCCGATCCGGTCGATCGAAAAGGATCGATCATTTGAATTGGGTGCAGGTCAACACTCAAGGTTTGAAACGTCATACAGAAAATCAGATCGGTAGACCAAAAATCGCTAATTCGGTAGTCCAATTTGGTTCAATTGACCGAATCGACACTAGGAGGACCAAATTGATAGAAAAACGGCATACTAAAATGATTGAGTATGCTGTTTTTTGTGAAACCAGAAAACAACCTCTAGCCATAGCTTGCAAAAATCGCCCAAAATGGGACCAAAGGCCAGACCCCCAAAACAAGCACCACAAAATCCAACTAATATACATATCGTAAACCTTCAAGTCTACTCCATATCCACACAAACAAAACCAAAATCGATTCATCATGCAAGTAGAAATAAATTCGAGAAGCCACAGGGGTCGAAAACAACCCAAAACCACCCAACGCCATTAATGGCCATAAATCATCATAAATTTACAACAAATTCTAGGAATGTAAATTTACCTAGATTTCATGCATTCCTATCATTTTCTACCATTTTCATGCTTTCTACAACACAAAGGTGAGGTGCGTACCTACGAACGCACTTTGGCAATCCACTTTGATCTTCGGCAAACTTCAGCGACCCCAAGCGTCCATGGCCACTCCACGACCTCAGGGATATTGCATAGAAGCCCCATGCACCGCCACATGCTGCCTTAAGCCGCCATCGTACCTCGAGCATACCGAACAAAGGCAATAAAGGAGAGGGATAGGGTGAGGTGGAGAAGGGGGCTGAGTGGAGGGAGAGAAAGGGAAAGGAAGGGAGAGAGAGAAAGAGGGAGACGGTGGAGCGGAGGGGAAGGAAGGGTGGCATGCTCAGGGAGGAGGAAACATGAGAAGGAAGGACGTGGAGGATGGTGTGGTGGATTCATTACATGGCTGACGAGATTAAATAGCCACACCATTGGAAAGGCAACCACGTGGCCAACCAGACAACCATGCATGCCCGCAACAACTAGCAGAACCACATACCTCAACCATTCACTCCTGACACGAGGCCAACTACAAGTCTCACCAACCGGCTCACAAACGTAGGCCCCACACAGACCCACACACGAGCCCACAAACACAGTACCACACGGACAGTGCCAACCTTGCATAGTGCCAACCACGCATAGTGCCAACTACACACAGTGCCAACCATGTGGAGACAAGCACAGGAACACACAAAAAGAAGCTGACCCACAAGACCCAAGGGTAAAATCACAAAAACACACAAACGGGCCTCGGAATAGTAACACCTGCCTAGAAATAAATTCATTAAAAATGTAAATAATTACAAAATGAATTTATGGGTGTTACATCCTAACCACCTTAAAAGAAGATTTCACCCTCGAAATCACTAGTAGGCAAAAAGATACGGATACTGGGCTAGGATGGCTTCTTCGCACTCCCACGTGGCCTCCTCGGCCCCATAATGCTGCCACCGCACCAAGACCAACACAATCAACTTGTTCCATAGCACTTTCTCCTTTTGGTCAACCATTTGGAAGGCATCCTCCACAAAGGATAGATCTTCTTGGAGCCCCTCTAGCTAAATTGGGATCACATGAGATGCATCAGCCAGATACTTCCTCAGCATGGAGACATGGAACACGTCGTGCACAAACGACATCTCTGGTGGTAGATCCAGTTGATAAGCAACCTCACCGATCCTTTGGGTAATCTGGTATGGGTCAATTTAGCGAGGACTCAGCTTCCCACGCTTCCCCAACGTCATGACACCCTTGGTTAGCGACATCTTCAGAAACACATACTCCCCCACCAGAAATTCCAACAGTCTCCGTCTCCTATTGGCATAGCTCTTCTATCGACATTATGGATCAACATCCTTCTACGGATCAAATCAACCTTGTCTACTACGGCTCGCCCACCTCGCTCCAGCAACCCGGCGACCTACATGGCCTACCATACAAAGCTTCTTACAACGCCATCCCAATGCTCAAGTGATAACTATTATTGTAGGCAAACTCAATCAGTGGCAGATGGTCCTCCCAACTCCCTTGTAGGTCTAAGACACAGGCTCTGAGCATATCCTCCAACATTTGGATAGTCTTCTCTGTTTGACAATTTGACTGAGGATGAAATGTTGTACTATAATTGAGCACTATGCCAAAGGCCACCAGTAGAGTCCTCTAGAACCTTGAGGTGAACCTCGTGTCTCTATCTGACATGATGGACACCAAAACACTATGCAACTGAACCACCTCAAAAACATATAGCTCCGCTAGATGGTGCATCGGAAGCTTCACCCGAATGGCCAGGAAGTAAGCAAACTTGGTTAGTCGATCCACGATCACCCACATAGTGTCGTTCTTCCTCTGAGTACGTGGCAAACCAGTCACGAAGTCCATGGGGATATGCTCTCAATTCCACACGGGAATATCTAATGGTTGTAAGGTTCCTCTAGATCTCTAATGCTTTGCCTTGACTAGCTGGCAGGTTGTACACCATGCACATGGTCAGCAACATCTCTCTTCATACCAGGCCACCAAACATTCCACTTCAAGTCTCTGTACGCCTTCATACTCTCGAGGTGAATAGTGTACCTAGACTGATGCATTTCATTGAGCAATCTCTACCTGGCCTCCTAATGTTGGAGCACGTACAGGCGCATATCATACTTCAACTCTCCATATGCCCCAATAGAGAAATGAGGCTCTCCAACAGCCTCCAGCTTCTCAAACACAACCTTAACAAATGGATTCAGCTACTGACAAGTGACAGTAAACTCTATCAGCTTGGGGTGAATAGATAGGTTGGCCACCCAGGCACCAACAGTTTCCTGAGCTTGCCGCTTTGGCCTGCAGCTTACCAAATCCTCTAGCATGGTCCACTCTTTGACCATTAGGCTCGCCAACACGTGTGTATGCCTACTCAAAGCATTGGCGACCACGTTGGCTTCCCAAGGTGGTAGGACAGGCTAAAATCATAGTCCTTCAGATACTCCACCCACTGACGTTGCCTTAGGTTGAGGTCCTTCTGAGCGAAGACATACATCAAGCTCTGATGATCGGCGAAGACCTCAAACTGCTCTCCATATAGATAGTGTCACCAAAGCATGAGAGCAAACACTACAGTAGCCATCTCCAAATCATGGGCGGGTAGTTCTTCTCATGATCCTTCAGCTAGCGTGAAGCATATGCGATGGCATTACCATGCTGCATCAGAACACACCCTAACCCAACACCACTGGCATCACTAGACGCAATGAAGCCACTACATCTAGAAAGTAGAGTCAGCATAGAGGCAGAAACCAAATGAGACTTCAGCTCTTGGAAACTCACCTCACAATTCTAGTCCCAACAAAATGGAACCCCTTTCCTGGTCAACTCTGTCGAAGGTGTGGCTATGAAGGAGAAATCCCTGATAAACCTCCTATAATAGCCTGCCAGACCCAAGAAACTCGTGATCTCCTTCACAATCCTGGGTTGCTCCTAACTGCACATCGCCTCAACCTTGGTTGGATCCACTCTAATGCTTTCTCCAGAAATCAAATGGCTAAGGAACATAACTTCACTTAGCTAGAACTCCCACATGAAGAATTTGACGTATAGCTTATGACGCCTCAGAGTATCCAATACCGCCCTTAGGTGCAAGGCATGAGTCTCCACATTAGGGGAGTATACCAACACGTCATCAACAAAAACCACAACGAACTAGTCCAGAAAAGGGTTGAAAATCATGTTCATCAAATCCATAAACGCAGTCAGAGTATTGGTCAAGCCAAACGGCATGATCGTGAACACGTAATGCCCATACCGCATCTGGAAAGCAGTCTTCTGAATATCTGAGTCATGTATGCTTAACTGGTGATACCCTGACCTTAAATCAATCTTTGAGAACACGGATGCAGACTACAACTAGTCGAACAGGTCATCAATGTGAGGCAAGGGATAATTGTTCTTCACCGTGATCTGGTTCAGCATCTGATAATCTATACACAGCCAGAGCGAACCATCCTCCTTACGAGCAAACAAGACAAGCACACCCTATAGTGACACACTCGGTCTAATAAACCCTTTGTCCAGCAACTCTTGCAACTAACTCTTAAGCTCTCGCAACTCCACTAGTGCCATGTGATAGGGAGGCTTCGACACAACACCAGAATCGGGGATCAGATCGATTGAGAACTCTACTTCCTTGTGAGGTGACATACTAGGCAAATTGTCAAGGAAAACATCAAGATATTTACATACCATAGAGATGTTGTGAACACCCAACTCTAGAGAAGTGGAGGTAACTATACTAGCTAGATACCCCATGCAACCCCTAACCAAATACTTATAAGCCTTCATAGCTGAAATGACAAGTTTAGGCTCACCTTGACACCCACCTTGCGCAAAGAAAGACCCATCCTCAGCAGACCCAAAATAAGCTCTCTTCCAAGCACAGTCAATCAAAGTGGACTATTGTGTCAACCAATCCATGCTGAGTATCACATCATACTCCAACATGTCCATCACGATCAGGTTGGTGTTGAACTCTCTGCCATTCAGTGTCAAGTCGACAGACTGCAGGTACTTCCACACCAAACTGTGCTCCCCCAGCATTACCATGCTGAGATGAAAGGCCAACCTAGCTAGTCTCTCTCCCAACTCCGCCGCAAAAGACTTAAAGACAATGGAGAAAGAACTCCCTAAGTCAAACAACACTTTGGCCATCCAACTTGCTACAATAAAAGAACTTGATGGCCAAGCAAAACAATAACACCACATCCATACAATCAAGTAGATGTCCAGGTTACAAAGATATTACAACAATCACAGAGGGTCACAATACCAACTAGTCATCCTTACCCTCAACTACATCTCCTGAGGTCCCAACAACTGAAGTTGCAATAATAAACACCCGTCCCCTAGGCGGCTACTGCGGTGCACCTCCTGCCTTCTTGGGGGGTTCCAGATAGAGCCTATGAATGTGTCCTGCCTTTCCACAGCTGTAGTACACCACTAGGGTGGTAGTCCACCTAGGTTGGGGCCAATGTGTAGCAATGTGGCCCACCTGACCATAGTTGAACATTGGTTCCCACTAGGAGCACTGGACCCTGTTTGACTAACGCCAGCTCTACTACTCCCAACAAAACTCTGTCGACCTACAAAGGAAACACTAGACCTCCCCTTCTACTTCTTCTCAAGGCTACTTGAACTACTGGCACTTGGAGGACTAGAGAAAGAGAACTAGGAAGTAAAATAAGACATACCCTTCCCTTTATGGTGGCTCTCCAAATACTTCCGATGCTCTGTCTCGAAGTGATAAGTCATCTCAACCATGTCCTCCATAGTTTGACACTAACAGCCCATCACCTTCACCTGTAGTCCTAGGTTCAAGCCATCTAGAAACCTCTACGCTCGCTCTTCCTCAGACTCATAGGCAGGATCAAAATGTTCCAATCGGGTGAACTTAGTCTCATACTCGAGCACCGACATCATGTTCTGCTCTAGACTCCAGAAATCTCGGTGAAGTTGCTCCTTCACATGAGTGGGGAAATATTAGTTATAGAAGGCTGCCTTGAAATCCTTCCACTAGATGCAGATAGTTATTGAGTCTAGGAACTTCAACTACCTCACAGACTTCCATTACTTATCAGCCTCACCATCTAGTAGATAAGTTGCCAATCGTACTCAATGCTCCTCTAGGCATGCCATGCTCTCCAGCCTCTTCACCACCTTCTCTAGCTAGGCCTCACAATCCTCAGCACCGACCTTGCCCTTGAACGACGACGAACGAAGCTTTGTGAATTGGCTCAACCACGAGTCACCTGACAACTCATTGGCACTACTTTTGCTGAAGCATGGGAGATCCTGTGTGCCAAGCTCCGCAATTCGACACGAATCACGTTCCATCTGCCCACATCCTCTTGAGGCTCGGATTCCTTGACAAGGGCCTTGTCCTTATGCCCACGAGGAGGCATCCTGCAAGGAGAGAGGCAAAACCCCTACACCACAAACAAAACAACCACCAGAAAACCATTAAAAAAACTTGGTGCAGACTTTACTATGCATGTAAAACCTATGGAACCTCTAGACCAGACACCTTAAGCTAGTGCAACCTAGTGAACCTGGAGCTCTGATACCAAATCTGTAACACTCCTAATTCCCATAATAATTTAAAATAAATTAAATTACAAGAAAATAAAAGCTAAATAGTAATATCAACTATCAGAAACTTGTTTGTGTGGCTAGGAGATTCTAGACTATGTGCACTATGTTAAAACCCATTTATATGTCTGCACCTATAACCCAACACCACGAAGAAAAGGTGAGTAACAAAAGTCATCCAGCACGTAGCCCATGAAAACAACAAAAAACAAATCTATATTAATTTTTCGTTGAAAATCATTTCTCAAATCATTTTCTCCAAGACCACTAAGACTAACAAACCAGGCCCAGTAGGTCGAAAACCACATAAACATGGCCCACACTGGCCCAAAATAGCAAACAAGGTTCTACCAATGTAAAGCCACGACAAGGCCCTCAATGGCCAAAACCACACATTGTGAGTCGGGAAGTTCGAAGCCAGACAACCAACTCTGGCCACAAGCAGCCACCGAAGTGCACTGCATTGCCACGGTGGCACCACCCTATGCATGAGTGACACCATCCTACGGTTCTCCCACTTGGAGAACCCTCACAAAGCCATTCCCTCTTTGGGAAGGTAGTCCTGTCTCTAAGGACGCTACCAGCTACAAGGCACTTGTCCCACCCTCACTAGCCATCATAGGGTACGCCTCCTCACAGCATCCTCCACATGGTGCTCAGGAGGGAGTATAATACCTCCACACTAGACAACACCCGAGCCTCAGTGCTCACAGAGACAGCAGGAGTATCATACCTCCTCGTCATGCTACAAGACACCTCGACCTGTGGACCTCAGCCTTGACCCCTTAAATGACATTTAGGGAGTATCCTACCTCCAAGATCCGACGAACACTCACCTCGGTCTCTCGGCCCCTGACCTCAACTAGGGAGACATGCCCGACCACCCAAGAATGTCATCACATTCCCTAGTCCTAGCGATACGATCTCACAGTGTCTCGACCCACACACAGAAAACCAAGAAAATCATTTTCCATAATAGGCCAACTTATCTCTCTTGAAAATCATTTTCAAAACCATTTCATATTTTTGGGAAACACTTTCAATACTTCGGCGAAACAGCAGATCAGGTGTCCCACAAGACCACCACCGATGGCCCACGATCCCATCTCAAATGGGCAAGACAAACCAATCCAGAAACTCCACAAAAACCCATTTTTCATAAGGGCAGCTAGGGCCTGAATTGGCAGACAGTTTTGAAAATGGAATACCAAAATTCCCTTATCCGGTCGACTAAAATGGATTGGTCATTCGAACTAGGTATAGGTCGACACTCGAGGTCTAGAATGGCATACGGAAAACCAAATCGATCAACTGAAAATCCTTGATTTTGTAGTCCAATTTGGTTCGATCGACTAAACCTACACTAGGAGGATCAAATTGATAGAAACATGGCATACCAAAATGATTCGGTATGCCATTTTCTACGAAAGTAGAAAACAACCTCCAACCATAGCCCGCAAAATCGCCCAAAATGAGACCAAAGGGTAGACACCCAAAACAAGCACCACAAAATCCAACTAAAATATATATTGTAGACCCTCAAGTATACTCCAAATCCACATGAACAAAACCAAAATCCATTCATCATACAAGGAGAAATAAATTTGAGAAGCCATAGGGGTCGAAAATGACCCAAAACCACCCAATGTAATTAATGGCCGTAAATACCACCATAAATCATCATAAATTCACAATAAACTCTAGTAATGTGAATTTACCTAGATTTCATGCATTCCTCTCATTTTCTACCAATTTCATGCTTTCTATGACACAATAACGCCCCGATCCCAAGCACACCACCAAAACATAGTATCAAGCATAAATACACTAATTATAGAAACATCAAATAACTGTAAATACGGCTCACCTTCAGGATCACAATGTGCGGCTAGATGCTCCAACTCCTACACTGGAACTCGGTTGCACGTGGCCTACACCTGGAAACCAAATAGCACACGTGAGTGACATCTAAGTCATCCAGTACGCGCCCCAAAACATACAAACCACAAAACCTTGGCAAAACCATAAAATTCATTTCTTCAAAGCTTGGTTTTCTCTTTTTGAAAAATCATCCTTTCTTTTATTAAACAATCACTTGGGAATTCAATCCCATTCCATGCTTTTTCAAAAGCCATGTTTCCTTTTCTTTTCTCAAAACATTTTGAAATTCATTCCAAAACCACTTTTTCTTACAAAACATTCCTTTACATTTCATTCAAAAACCTTTTGGAGTTCATTTTTCCAAAACATTTCCATTACTAATATTTGGGATATCTTCCCAAAACACACTTTCAAATTCACATTTCTGACCAGATCTAGCCGAAAACACAATGCCCCATTGGGCTCAAAACCAAATCATAAACACTGGCTAGCAACTAGTTAAAACATCATCATTTCTTTTCAGGATTTTAGGACCATTTCATCAGTCCAATCCTAACCAAATCACATTTCACTTTCTTTATTCATTTCCACTTTT
>JAMKQA010090855.1:0-10789 GCA_024699735.1 Posidonia australis
CCTTTAATCTCTTTAAAATCATATGCAATTTGTCTTTTCAAAACATTTATCAAAACCATTTTCCATTCATAAAACTCTTTGCAAATCACATGCATTATGCATCAATTCATTACCTGTGGTCTTTAAACCCACACATTCTTTCATGGTCTTTGTACCATACAATCACCCCTCACATGGGTCCACATTCATACACATAAGCCATGTTTCACTATCTCATGGAAAACATCATTACAAACAACATATTTGCATGCATCATCTTACAAGTCATTTCCATGCATTTAATACATTTATCAAGTATTTATCCATATTTATCATCATATTTCTAAACATTTCCCAAAATAGCTCAAGGTCTTGATTTGACATACCGAATTTTTGTTTCGGTCGACCAAAATTCGTTGATTCGGTCGACCGAAGCATTTCGACATTCCGAATCCCTGTCAGATAAACCAGTCCCCTACTTGAATGATCGACCGAAATCATCTGGTCGTCCGAAACCCCTGATTCAGTCGACCGGAATGCTTCAGTCGTCCGAATCAGTGGTCCAGGGAACCACTTGGGAGCATTTCGGCATACCGAACCTAGTTCAGCATACCAAATTTCGGCGATTGCAGAAATCTCCCCAACCTTCTCCGTTTCTTCTCCCCACAGTGGGAGTAAGGATCGGACCCATCGAAAATGCCACAAAAATTATCAATAAAACATGGGGTGTAGACCTCCAAGTCTACTGCAAAACCCCTCAATCCGATCATAAAAGCGTTAAGCATGCTGTTCTATCAAAAATTACAAAAGCATCAAGCTCAATTACAATCACTATAGCATGCTTCAAGAATACCCACGAAAATCTTACAAAAACACCCGTGAATCAACATGATATCAACATAACCACATTATTCGTCTCATTCCCAAAATTTTCCTCATTTTTTTGCATGATTTTAACATCATTATCCATGATTTTCTCCTTTAACCTAACATGCCTCAGCCAAGGAAAGGAAACAGAAGGAGGAACGTGTACCTGGCTTCGACAAGCCTCGCGTGTCCTCAAGCTCTGGCGGTGCACGGCACCAGCCTTCCCCCACACTCACGCGATCTCCTCCAACGCGTGACCTTTCCTCAGCCTTCGCACTCCCTCTAGCCCTCTATCTCTGGTTTCTTTGCTCCTCCCCCATGCCGCACGCCTCCCTTTAAAGCCTCCGTCACCTGCCATCCCCACGTATTCCGCCAATCCGCTGCTAACCACCCTACTGTCGAAGGGACGGAATGAGCAGCCCTCCCCGCCAGGCCTCGCGAGTAGGGGAGATGGGTCACGGGCGTGGAGAAGATAGGGAAAAGAGGTCACGGCATAGTTCACTCTTTGACCGGGTCCAAGCCCAAGCCCAAGTGGGCGTCACTCCCAAACACGGGTCCCAAAGCATAACAGACCCACTAGCCAATGAAATCACACCACAAGGGAGAAACAAGGGGCACAAAACACAGGGAGAGCCCACAACCAACAAACACAATCTGGATTTACCATTAATAAACCATACACCAATAATTACAAGAAATTCCATGGTTTATATTAAATGGAAAAGCCAGGCACAGATGTTACATTTAAAAAGAAAATAATAAGTGTTTTGGAGCCACGAGTGGTTGGTGTCAGTAATATGGTAGAAGTATAAGAATCCAATGAAACTAATTTTCAGAAATGATCGTGGTAGCTAGTATGGAACTACGAGGGGTTAGTGTCGACAAATTGATAAGATATCAATTGTCAGATACAACCGTGGTTACCGAGTTTGAGACGGTGTAGGCTAAGCTTGGGTATATGAACCTAGATGTTCGAGTCACCGATGGGATGTCGAAAAGAGATGTTTCCTCGTGCATATGAATTGAAATTGAGGCCTGTTGGCTAGGACGGTGTCCTCCCGCATGAGGAACTTCACTACGGTAGTGCAGGAAAGTAGGGGAAATGGTGTCCTCACCTACTACTTGTGTACCTAATTACCTCTGATCAAGGTAACACTAATATGAAAAGTAGAAATAAAATTTGTGGTTTAGCTAGAATTAGACTTGTGCCTTGTCTTTCGATTCTAACGACAAATGAGGATTATGTTTTAACCAATCGCCAACCCATGTATATGGTTTTGTTTTGAGCCCTGTGTGGCCCTATGTTTTAGGTTGGATTTGGTCAAGAATGTGGATTTCTTGAAATGCATAAAGAGGTTTAAAAATGCATGAATTGGAAAATAGAATGTGAGCTTTTGAAAAAGGCATGCCTTGGATAGAGATTCCAAATGTTTTAAATAGAAATGATGTTTTGAAATGGATTTTGAGAACTATGTTTTGTAATAGTCTACGCTTGTGTTTTCTTGTTGTTTTGCCATTATTATCTATGTGGGCATGTACTAGGTGACTTAGATGTCACTCATGCGTGCTTCGTTTGGTTTTAGGTGTAGGTGGTGTAGTTTGATTCCAGTGCCCATGTATGAGTTGCTAGCCGCACATTGTTCCTATAGGTGAGCCTTAGTTGCAGTTGTTTCATTAATGTTGTAATTTTGTTATTGCTTGTGATACTATGATTTAGGTAGCATACCCCAGTTCAGGGCGTTACAAAGTGGTATCAGAGCTAAGGTTACACTTAGTGCATCGGCTTAGTGATGTCCACTCTAGTGGCTCAGTAGGACTGCATAATAGAGACCCTTGCACTTGATTTTGGTTGTTGTTTTCCCTTATTGTACCAACAGAAAGATGTCTCGTCGAGGCTGTAGCTACGGCAAGGCCCTAGTGCCCAACTCTGAGATGGGGGAGGGTACTGCTTGATGGGGCATGCGTAGGGAGTTTGGCGAGATGATGTGGGATTTCGCCCAGTCCTTTGGTAGTAGCAGCAAGGATCAAGCGAAAAGAAACCTGTAAGTCAAGTAGTTTCGGTAGCTGGGTGCACCAACTCTAGATGGACACTGCACACTGGATGAGTGTGAGGCTTGGTTCCTAGAGGTAGAGAAGATCCTAGAGGGGATCAAGTGTCCAACTAAGAAGTGGGTCCTAATCATAGCATTTCAGCTCAAGGACACTGCAAATTAGTGGTGGAGGGCTACGCACTGCACCAAGTTCCGAATGTGGACCTACTGATGATCACTTGGGAGGTGCTCCGAGAGGTATTCTATGAGAGGTTCTTCCCTGAGGATGAGAGGGATAAGCTAGACAGAGAATTCTGAAACCTGAAGCCAGGATGTTTGACTGTGGCTGAGTATGTGTCGTCCTTTCTTCAACTGGAGTAGTTCTCTCAAGTTGTGGTTTCTGAGAAGAACAGAGCCAAGAAATTTATGAAAGGGCTTAATCCAACACTGAGATCTAGAGTCATTAGCTTCTGATATTAGACCTTTACAGATGCTATTGAGCTTGCAAGCAGCTATGAGGGTGATCGTAGGCTGTTCTAGGTGGAATAACCTAAGAAGGATAAAGGGAGGAAGTCCATCTCTTGACCTTCTATTTCTCGACCTACGGACACTGGAGCATCAAGTTTTGGGAGTTCTAGTAATTCTAGGAAGATGCGAGAGGAGTGGCCTACATTCGGTAGAGAAGAAAGTGTTGGTTTCAGTCATGCAGGATCTAGTAATGGCCTAATGGCAGGACCTTGCCGCGTTTGTTGTAAGAAGGGGCACATAGCAGCTTAATGTTGGCATAGGTAGAGAAGTTTAGACAATGTAGTGTGCTACAACTATTTGAAGTCTGGACACTATCAGAAGGATTGTCCCAATCCACCGAAGCCAGTGGGAGATGTGCCTCGTCAGCCTACCAAGGGGAGAGTGTTCTCCTTTGCTGCTCTAGATGCTTGTCCATCAGGAGATATTATGGAAGGTGAGAATTAGTATGTCCGTATGAGTTGAATCCTGTCTTGTAACAATGGATCCTATATGTAATCGATACTATCTTTTGTTATGATTATGATTATGGTTATGATGTGTTGATGTTAGGATCGTTTTTTGTGGCTGATCGGATGGTCCAAGTCCTATTCAACTGTGGGAGTTCATTTTCTTTCATCTTCGAGTCATTTGCTGCTAAGATCAGGACCAGGTCAGTTAGATTGGCATTCCACCTATATGTAGTCATTCCATTGGGAGAGCACAGTCTAGTGTGGAGGTATTTGAGACCAATTAATGTTTAGTTGGGAGACAAGAATTTTCAGGCCAGCCTAATCTTGATAGACATGCAAGATTATGATGTTATCCTGGGAGTGGATTAGTTGGCATGGCATTCAGCCATGATTGATTATGCCAAGAGAAGGGTTCTGACAGAGTATCCAAGCTAAGGCTGGTGTATGGTGCAAGGTACTAGACCGAGTAATCCCAGAAAGGCGATATCTACTATCAAGGCCTACCATCATCTGGTAAGAGGCAGTGTAGGCTATTTGGCCTGTGTGGCTGTTTTTACTCCACCTATGTTTGGAGTTCAGGATTTACCCGTGGTGTAGGAATATCCTGATGTTTTTCTAAAGGAATTGCCTAGTATGCCACCACATAGGGAAGTGGAGTTTATGATTGATCTTGCACCATGATCAAGTCCTATTTCAAAGGCTCCATATAGGATGGCACCTCTTGAATTGAAGGAGCTCCAGAATCAGCTATAGAAACTGATGGACAAGGGATTTAATCATCCCAATATCTCACCTTGGGGAGCACCGATACTGTTCGTTAAAAAGAAGGATGTTTACTTCAGCTTTACATAGATTATCGGATGTTGATCACTGTTAAGAACAAGTATCCACTACCCAGGATCGATGATTTGTTCGATCAGTTGCAAGGAGCATCTGTGTTTTCCAAGATAGATATGAGATTTGGATATCATAAACTACAAATCAATGAGCCAAATGTGCAGAGGACAGCTTTTCGCACCTGCTATGGACATTACGAGTTTCTGGTTATGCCATTCGGGTTGACGAATGCTCCGGCTACCTTCATTGACCTGATGAATAGGGTGTTTAGGCCCTATTTAGACCAGTTTATGGTCATCTTTGTGGATGACATCCTGGTATATTCTCCAAATATTTAGACCCACCAGAGACATTTGAGGATCATACTGGAAACACTAAGACAGCATCAGCTCTATGCCAAGTTCTCCAAGTGTGAGTTTTGGCTGGAGGAGGTGTCCTTCCTTCGTCATATCATCTCAGGAGAAGGCATCAAGGTAGACCCAGCCAAGGCAGAGGCTGTGAAAATTTGGGCCAAACTGAAGACAATAAAAGAGATCAGAAGTTTCCTTAGCCTAGTAGGATATTATAGGAGATTCATCTAGGATTTCTCCAAGTTTGCTTCACCATTGACGTGATTGACCAAAAAGGAAGCACACTTTGACTGCGATTGGCAGTGTGAGGAGAGCTTCAATGAGTTGAATGCTCATCTTGTGTCAACCCTAGTTTTAACTTAGCCTTCTAGGAGTGGTGATTTTACAGTTTACAGTGATGCTTGTAAGACCGGCTTAGCGTGTGTGTTGATGCTGCATGGTAGGGTGGTGGCGTACGGCTTGCGACAATTAAAAGATTATGAGAAGAACTACCCCACCCATGACTTGGAAATGGCAGTTGTCAAGTTCACCCTAAAGATTTGGAGACATTACCTGTATGGTGAGTAGTTTGAGGTGTATACAAATCATACAAGTTTGAAGTACATCTTCACTTAGGAAGATCTGAACCTAAGACAAAGGTGTTGGGTGGAGTGTATCAAGGATTATGACTTAAGCTTGTCATACCAACCAGGGAAAGCAAATGTAGTTGCAGATTCTCTGAGCAGACACACTCATGTTATGTCTAACTTGATTATTCGTGAATGGAAATTGTTAGAAGGGCTAGTGGAGTGTAGACCTCGAAGACCATCTCAGGGAGCTGCTAGAATTGTGCTAGCAAATTTTTCTGTTCGCCTGAGGATGATCGAGGCAATTGTCGCCACTCAGTAGTATGACTCCTTTGTGTCAGATATCTGGAGGAAGCTGGAAGTTGGCAATGGCCACTGCCAGTGGATTGAGGTAAACAGTGGATTGAGGTACGACCTGAGGTTGTAAGTACCTCAAGTGGAGGAAATCATGAAAAGTCTACTTGACAAAGCCCACTACTCTAGATATACTATTCACCTAGGAAGCACCAAGATATACAAGGACTTGAAAAGGAATTTCTGGTGGCCTGGGATGATGAGGGAAATTACTGAGTATGTGGTGAAGTGGGCAACCTGCGAGATGGTGAAGATAGAGCACCAAAAGCCCGAAGGGACCTTACAGCCTCTAGACATTCTAATGTAGAAATGGGAGAATGTATCAATGGATTTTGTGACGGATTTGCCAAGGACCCAAGAAAGAATGATATAGTTTGAGTGTTTATGGATCGCCTTACAAAATCGATACATTTTTTGCCAAAGAGGGTGAACCTTCCCTTGGCAAAGCTGGTAGAGTTGTATGTAGCAAAGATTGTGAGACTGCATGGTGTCCCAGTGCCTATTGTGTCGGATAGAGACACAAGGTTTACATCGAGGTTCTGGGGAGCTTTACAGGAGGCTTTTGGTACAATGTTGAGTTTAATACCACCTTTCACCCCCAAACAGATAGTCAAACATAGAGAACCATCCAAACACTAGATGACATGCAGAGGGTTTATGCCATAGACTTTAGTGGTAGCTAGGAGGATCATCTACCTCTAATTGAGTTTGCATACAACAACAGTTACCACACTAGTATTGGTATGGCACCATATGAGGCATTGTACGGCAAACCCTGCCAGACACCCACTTACTAGAGTGAGGTGGGTGAGAGACAATTGATTGGGCCCAAGATAATACAACAGTATGAGGGCAAGGTAGACCTAATTAGAAAGAGGCTGTTGTCTGCCTAAAGTCAACAGAAGAGTTATGCAGATAGGAGGCAAGGACCTTTGGAATTCAAGGTAGGAGACTTCATTTTCCTGAAGGTGTCACCAACCAAAGGAGTTATGTGGTTCGGGAAGAGAGGCAAACTGAGCTCCTAATACATCAGACCATACCAGATTACCAAGAGGGTTGGTGAAGTGGCATACAGATTAGATTTGCCTTTAGAGTTGGCTAGTGTACATAGCACCTTCCATGTGTCCATGTAAAGGAAATGTTTGGTCGATGTGTCCCAAGTTATACCAGTGTAGCCAGAGGAGCTACAAGAGGCTGTCTATGATTAAAAATGTAGTTCAAATATTAGATAGGAAAGAGAAAGTCCTCAGGAACAAAATGATTCCCTTGGTGTTGGTTCAATAGCAACATCATGGTACAAAGGAGGCTACTTGGGAGTGCTAAGTGGACATCTAGAGAGAGTACCCCTGCTTGTTTTATTAGAGCTGAATTTCAAGGACAAAATTCTTATAAGGGGTAAGATGTGATACTTGGACTTGATTATCCATTTTTAATTGTAAACCATGTAATTAATTATAATATTGTATAAATGATTTATTAATAGATAATTTGATATTCTGGTATTATTGAGTATCTCCCTCTGTGTGGTTGGGTTCATTGGTCCCTGATTGTGCGGTTTCTAGCATTGTGCCCGTGTATGTGGAACCCAAGTTGGATCTTGGTCAGCTTAAGCACAATGTTCCTCGACTTACGTGCCCATCTTCATCCTCTTTTCCCTTTTTTCTCTTCTACAACCAGTGCTCCCTATGGGAGGTAGTCGCCCTGTCTCATCTCCTCCTTATCAGACCTAGTGGGGGCGGTGATCAGCGAGGTTTGCAGAGGTGGCCAAGGTAGGGAGGTTTAAAAGGGCCGAAGGGGATGGCATGGAAGGCACAATCAGGGCCAGAGTAATCGCAGGTAGTGGCTTGTGCAAGAGGGGGAGAGATAGAAGTGGAGTTGGTGCGTCACCAGAGGCCGGGCATCGTCATGAGGAGGAGAAGCCGACTGGAGTGGAATGAGCTCATCAAAGGAGGTACGCGACTCCTCCCTTCTTTCTTTTTCTTCGTTTTGGAAGATAAGGTTACATGCATGAAAATAACGTAAAACGTACGATAAAATCATGAAAAATTTTGTGAATGCATGGAATGTGATGGACTACATGTTTATGATGAGATCATGCTAATTGGTGGTGTTTTTCGTGGATTTATATGGATTTTTCATATGCATGCTACATTGTTAGGAAATGAGCTTCATGTCTTTAAGGATTTATTGTGGGAAGCATGCTTAATGGATTGGTGAATGGTTTGAGGGGTTTTGAAGTAGACTTGGAGGTTTACCCCCCATGTTTTATTAATGATTTATGTAGTGTGTTTGTTGGGTCCACCGGAGGTCCCAATTCTGGCAAACATATAGGTAGGGCACATGGGAAGTTTACTAAAATCGGGAATTTGAGTATGCCAATTTTGGTTCGACATATCATTTTTTGGTCAGTAGTCGACCAGAAGTTTAGTTTTGGTGGATCAAAAATGTTTGATCTTCTGTTTCAGGAGATTTCAGTCTACCGAAGGTATTTCAGCCAACCAAAATAAGGATTTTTGGATGACTGTATCCCAAGTCCGATCAATCAATCTAGGTGTCTAATGTCCAGTTCGGTATATCGATCTAGTTCGTTCTGCCAAACCAGACCCCTGGGCCTAATGAAATGATGATTTTGCAAAATAGAGATGGGTGGTTTAAATGGATAATGGACAAGTGTTAATGAGATTTTTCCCATGTGGATGACATAGAGGAATATGGAATTAAAATGAATAAAATTGAATATGGTTTTGTGCTTGAGGCTCTAAAAATGGAAGAAATTGATAAATGTGTGGTATGATGTGGTTTTTGGGCATGAAACCCAATAATGAATATGAATGCATGATTTTATATGATTTTGAGCCTAGGACCCAAATAGAGGGTCGTGTTTGCATGGGAATAATTCCCTGCAAGAAAAGAGAATATGTCATGGTTTTAAAAGAAAGCCCAAGAGTTTTAAGATGAAAATAATAATGTATTCTAGTACCACAAGAGGCTGTGTCGGCAATGTGATAGGAGTACGAGACTCCAATGAAACCAATTGTCAGACACGACCGTGGTCACTGAGTTTGAGACAGTGTAGGCTGAGCCTGAGTATATGAATCTAGGTGTTCCGATTACCGATGGGACGTCAAAAAGAGACGTATCCCCATGCATATGAATTGAAATTAAGGCCTGTTGGCTGGAACAGTGTCCTCCCACATGGGGAACTTTACCGCAGTAGTGCAGAGAAGTAGGGGAAATGGTGTCCTCACCTACTACTTGTGTGCCTAGTTACCTCTGATCAAGGTGACACTAATAAGAAAACTGGAAATAAAATGTGTGGTTTAGCTAGAATTACACTTGTACCTTGTCTTCCAATTCTAGCAACAAATGAGGACTATGTTTTAACAAGTCGCCAGCCAATGTATATGGTTTTGTTTTGAGCCCTGTGAAGTCCTATATTTTAGGCTGGATTTAGTCGAGAATGTGGATTTCGCAAAATGCATAAAGAGGTTTAAAAATGCATGAATTGCAAAAGAGAATGTGAGCTTTTGAAAAAGGCATGTCTTGGATAGAGATTTCAAATGTTTTAAATAGAAATGATGTTTTGAAATGGATTTTGAGAACCACGTTTTGTAATAGCCTAGGCTTGTATTTTCTCACTATTTTGCATGGTTTTCTGTGTGGGGCACGTACTAGGTGACTTGGATGTCACTCGCGTGTGCTATGTTTGGTTTCAGGTGCAAGTGGTGTAGTTTGATTCTTGTGCCCATGTAGGAGCCGCTATCCGCACATTGTTCCTAGAAGCGAGCCTTAGTTAGTTGTAATTGTTTAATTAATGTTGTAATTATTGTTATTGCTAGTGATACTATGATTTAGGTAGCGTACTGGGGTTCGCGGCTTTTCAGTATATGACACACAGTTCTGACTATGAGGCAAAACCCTAGTTTGGTAAAGGAAGGATTCACTCCTTCATCTGGTTCTTTATTCATAGAGCTCCTTTATGTACCACATCAAGTTGTGGGACGATGATCCATTCCTGAGAGTATTGGTCACACTCGAGGATGGAAAACACTTGACCACAACGAATTGCATTCATGCATTTTTGCATTTATCTATATGACTAGAGACCACCCGTACCCCGTAAGCCTAATCTGTCATATGGACCACTCAATGCATATTGTATGTTAACCTTGCTTCTGCATTTGTCTGCTAGAATCACACATCCATGCATTTAGGTATCATGCATTGGAAGTAGAGCACCGTTGAAGTATTGTTCATCAAGAGAGTTAAAACCCCATAAAACTGTGATCCTTCCAAAGCCAATCTGTAGACACCCTATATGCTTGTAGTGGGACCTTAAACCTTAAAACTAACCTAAATCAAATTCAAAATTCAAAACACCTAACTCAATCCCAAAACCCTAGAATTAATCCAAAACCCTAAGATTAATTCAAAATTCTAAATAAAATCCATCATCAAATCCACAACCCTAGAATTGATCCAAAACCCTAGGATTAATTCAAAACCTTAAAAACCCTAAATCAAAAATTAAAATTAAATCTCAAACCCTAAACCCTAGGTTAAACCCTAAACCATAGGTCAAACCTTAAGTCAAACCCTAAACGAAGCTTAAAATCCTAATCCAAACCTTAAACTCTGCATGCGACTGTTCCGGCGGCGCCTGCTCTCCTGCCTGGCATGCCCGTCTCTCGGCGCTCTCTCTGCCGTGCTGTCTCTCCTCCTGGCCCCCCTTCTCTGGGTGTGCCCCCTCTCCTCTCCTTCCTACTTCCTAGGGCTGGGTCAGCTCTTCGGAGCTCGATCTAGCTCCAAGTTTGGGGCGGTAGGATGTC
>JAMKQA010090861.1:0-10297 GCA_024699735.1 Posidonia australis
CATTTTGTGCACATACATGTCTAAATTCTTGATATCTTTTAGCTGATGTTTGAATAAATAAAATAGCTTTTCTAATATTTTCTATATAAGGTCTAATGCATTCTATACCATCTTGTACCATTCTATACCATCTTGTACATTATTTAGCCGTTGGCAACGCACAACGGCTTTATAGCCATTGCGGAATGGTGCGCCAGCTTGGTGCGTCGGTATTGTGCGTCCCATATTTTTTTTATATTTTAACTAGCGGGCCGGCCCGACCCAGACTGATTTCACGGACCAAATTGGGCCTAGTAAACGGACCTTCGCGGGCCTGGACCTTGGGCCTGGCACGGCCCACGGCCCACGACGGACCTGGCCTGACCTGGCCCGTGGATTTTTTTTTTGGGCCCCGACCGTGTCGGGCTCGGGCTGGACCGGGCGGTCCATGGTCGGCACGGCCCGATTTCCATCTCTAGGGATGGCGAGGGGGGAAAACCTGCCCGATTGTCGAAAAGCCACATCATGACCAGTGACCAGTGAATCATCCTCTTCCAGAAGACGGATTTTGAAGGCATTCCATTCAAATCTGGTCGCATGGTGAAGAAGAGCTCGGGAGCTGCCGGAACCCCACCGAAGGGCTTTGCGTTTCGCCATTTTCCTTTGTATCCTTGTTACTGAAATCAAGAATAATCTTGATCTTTCTTCAGAAGTTCCGAGTTTAGCGAAATGTCTAAAATTCAATGTGATGTCATTAATTAATATCGTACTAGTGCAAAGTACGTGCAAACTTCACGTTGCAAAAAAGGACACCAAATACGATACATATGAAGTAATTTAATGTCTTAAAGAAGCGGTAATTAATTAATATGAGAAACATCACCACTCTATCATCATTAAGTTTAAATTTGATTAGTTTATTATAATTTAAATTTTAAATTAATAATGGATCATAATATATCTAAATTTTTAACTTGGTAAGCGATTATTATGGTTATTATCTTTAGGATTTGATTGGAATAATAAAGAAGTAGGAATACTTTAGGTTTGCCAATCAGCAATTAAGATCATATATATAGAATATCCATGTCGAAAGACTAAAATAAGAATAATAAAAAGTAAGTGGACCTAACCCATTGAATCATGACTATATCAGCTATTTTGATTTTCAAATTGAATATAGATGAAATTGTAGAAATATATTATTTTTTAATAATTTGCTTTAATTTAACCAACAAGAATTTGTCGATATTTCCAATTTCTTTTTCTCGTTACATTCCATTTCTTAAGAATAAATTGCTATTCTTTTAGGCTACAAGATAAAAATCTTTTTGCTTTTTAAATTTAACTTGAATTCAATTACCAAAATCCCTACCTGATAACATTCAATTGTAAACAATCGACCAAGTAATTTTAGAATTTCATTAATGTCTGTCCATACCTCTCCCTCCTCCTCTCCCTCTTCTCTTAATATAATAGATAGATCACAGCCATGATTCTAAACTTCATATTACCATACAAATAATATGCAATAAAAGCCATGGAAGTTGTTTAGCTCAAGTTCGCTATTTGAGTTTCAAATTTAGTATTGTTAAAAAAATCAACTACATATATAATAAAGAATAGGCATATATATGCACAAACTGATTATTATATCCATCGATATAACATATTAAAATATAATAAATTTTTAATAGTTTATAGTTAAAAATATTTCATTTTAGTATGTGTATCTATGTGTATATGTATCATCAACTTCAATGAGGAGAATCCTCAATTAAGTGATTTGAAGATAGTTCGTGATATTTCAATGTTAAAGGTATAAAATATGTGTATATATATCATCAACTTCAACGAGGAGAATCCTCAATCAAGTGATTTAAAGATAGTTCGAGATATTTCAATATTAAAGGTATAAAATATATGTAAATTTTAGTACATCAATTTTCAATTTTTTGGGAATTTTATTAGAATTAAAAAATTCTACATATTAGAAGCCTCCAAATGACTTGAAATTTTGTACGTAGCTAGATGACATTGATTGAAATCTATAGATTACATTTTAGTTTTAAAGCTTATTTTCTTATATTTTTCATACTTTTTATCTAAAAGTGTTGAAGAAAATAAACAGATTTCTTATTACTTTAGTTGGAGTTGGTGTTCTCCCATCAAACACCTCACCCAATAGAGCTGTCTAGCTAACAAAATTGCCTTCTACTGACTTGAATTGGACTCTAGTTAGTAGTATAAATTCTTGGATTTGTCATCAAAATACCCACAAATATAGAGAGAAACAGATTAACAGATTAGCCCTTGCCTCGTGTAAGTTTAATTGACTCATACATTTTTTCAATAAACTGTATTATATTTCCTCTGTTATTGAAAATCTAATTATAATAATTACAGAAATTATCAAATTAATTTTTTAATAATTACTAAAAAATATATATATATTTTAGTTTCTATTGATGAAATGTGATATTATTTATTGAAAAATACGCATGTCTCATTTGGCTTAAATATGAGTGGAACACATTTTGACATAAGAGTTAAATATGAGTCCTAACAATATCCAAAACGTAATGCTTTTGGAATCTGACATCGTTTTAAGGAGTTGATGTTACCCCAATAGAGCTAGCTGATAGTTCTTTTGTACAAGCACCTAAAGTAACAATTGCAATCCGCCTGGAAACTCTGAAACTTTCTTTGACAGCTTTAACAAAAAAAAAAATCTCTATCTCATAAATTTGAGTCTAGATCCCTTTCCGATGGTAGCAATGGGAAATGGGCGACAATTATAAGTCTAGATCCCTTTCCGATGGCTCTCAAAAAGGAATCCAAAATCGTTCCATTGTTAGAACCTTCCCTTTCTAGAGAGGACTCAACAATAATTATGGAATCTTCAATGCTTGTGGTGACTTTTCTATGGGCAACCGTAAGTTTATCTTTTTCTGGAAAAACCACTGCACCAGTTGGAATTCAATAAGAAACACCTTCTATAGTTCTACAACCTTTACCATCTTGTAAAAGACAAAAAAATTCTTTGGTAAATATGTGTTCGTGTTCGGGAAACAAGTTACTCACTTGAACATCATCTTACTAATTCCTGTGAGAAATAATATTCTTGACCTGAGGAACTCATTAGGAGCAGTAATCTCTCTCAGGATTGTGACCGAGCCTTTTGGAAGCTTAATCATAATAACTATTTCTTAGTAAATAGCTGTTATAAATTTATTTCAGATGGTGGCATTAGATCAAGCATTTCCAAACCCATTCGGAAGACAAAAGCACCATTGCAATATAAAATCTTTGCCCTCTTGTGGTTCACAATCGGGCCCTCACAGTTTTAAAAAGAGTGTGGAATGGTGAGGGCATTTGATCCTTTTGCACTACCATTGATGAAGACACTTCACATTTATTTTTTCATTACCCTTTTGTTAAAAAAAAAAAATGGTCTTCTCTATTAGTGTCGCGATAGGCCACAACCTTTGTTTACTATAGGTCATTGAAAACCCAAGGGAAAATTTGGTGGCTTCCTCTGTTAAGAGAATGAAAAACTTCCATGATGCAATCATTAACCTTGCACCTTCACAGAATCTCGATATGATATTTGATTATCAAGTTGGAAATGCTGATGAGTTGCAGGCTAACACTATCGTGACTCTTATGAAGGATGCTGACCTCCTTTCTTACGAGGGAGAGAAATGAATTGGAGATTTGTCTACTGTTGCTATGCTTGTTATGGTTTTTTATTCCTCCAAGTGGCCGTTACCATCTTGTTTTTATTGCATTGTGTTTGTTGTTGTTATTTGGTGTTTCTGGCCTTTTGCTGTTTGTTTGCCTTTACGCTAGACGTTTTGAGGCCAGGTTTAGTTGTTGTATGGCTTTAACTTTGTTTTCTCCTATCTTATTGTGGTGACACAATCAACATTTTAATCTTATATACCTTGGTTCAAATAGTACCGGTCCCCATCTCTTTTATGGCTTGCTGACGAC
Organism: Posidonia australis; assembly: GCA_024699735.1. Taxonomy (NCBI): domain Eukaryota; kingdom Viridiplantae; phylum Streptophyta; class Magnoliopsida; order Alismatales; family Posidoniaceae; genus Posidonia; species Posidonia australis. The sequence continues at coordinate 3,976 of JAMKQA010090861.1, forward strand.
GTGCATGCTGTTGGACAGCAAACTGTAAACCCATGCACCAATAATGTATTCTCCATCAAATTAAAAAAAGGTGGAGAAATGGCAGGACTACCACTGTACCCTTGCTACCTGTGTAGGATCATGAGTCACATCGTTATTGGGACCACGCTCAAACTTAGATGCACTGGGTCAGATTTACCTGCTGACTCAATTCTATGTAACTTTCACAATTCCAAGTAAACTCATTATTGAAAGAAAATTCGTGGAAATTACTCTGTCAAGAGGTTACCAACAACGCATAAGGTGCAAAAAAACAAAAAAAAAAAAAAACACACACACACACACACACACACACACACACACACACAAGGAAGTACTTAACTTCTGTGTTAACAGTTACTGACATTTTGTTTTTTTGATCTTGTCCTAACTGTGTAACTTTATCTTTAAACCTTTTCCCATATTTTGAAGAAAGAATTGAACAATATCATGTATACTTGGTGGTGAGACACTGAGACTCATAGTAAAATAAATTTTTTACAGTAATATATAAATTATCGTTTTCAAAATGGTAAAAAAATGCATCAGAATTATCAAAACAGTTACTTGAGTTCATGGTAAAAGTAGTTTAAGACTCCATCAACGCATTGAGCAAGAGAAACGGAGAAAGTCAACCACAGTAATAGTTGAGTAGTGGTTTCGTCCTTCCAGATGAAGTAAAAATCCCTGGAGAGGTGCTTCTTAGGAAAACAGCTGCTTGGTTTCATCTGGTTTTTTTTTTTCACTCGCATTCTTCAACTACCATGGGAAAAACATCAAGTAAATTCCTCATCTACCAAGAATGTGTTGTTCCATCGTTGCCCCCAAATTATCATCAACCCCCAGCTCTCAAGTCAACAAGTTTGTGTTCGGCCAAAACATGGCTGGCGGTCCATCTGACGTCCTCCACCGTTTTTACATTTTTACCTAGATCACCGTGATTTAATGTTTGTGATTTGATTTTAGGGGGAAAAAGATGAGGTACGTGCTATGCTCTTACCAATAGTATCTCTACTCTTGCCACAAAGGTAAAAACAAAACACACGCAACAGTTAAAAAAAAAAGAGGAAAAAAAACCAAAATAATGTTACATTATTGATTTTTTATAAAATGACCTTCAGACTGGCAAATGAATATGGATTGAACGAGGTTAATGGATCAACATGCTCTTGATATCATAATAAAATTATTAAACAACTACTCATTAAAATCCATGTACTTATGTGAAACATTGTGGACCTATATATATATATATATAGAGAAAAAGACTTGAATGAACTTTGGGGCTCACTTGTTTAAAGTAAGTTCCTTCTTAAGTTTCTTTAATATTTCGTTATATATTGATCATATGAAAAATCTAAATCTTAGATATTGATCTAAATTATCTACAAAGACTATAGATTAAAAATCAAGTCAATCCAAAACTTCTAGCTTAATAATTTAACTTATAAAAATTCAACGGTTTCATATTAACCGGTAAAAAACGTAATTCTATGAATTCATTGTTTTTTGAATTATAATTTTCAAAATCACTTGATTTTTAAAAGGTAAATATCACAATGAATGTAGATCAAATCTATTATTTGGATTTCACATCTAATCGGTAGATTTTAGGATATTCATATAAATTCATGATTGATAGGCTTATTTTATTTACCTATAATGCCTATAATTGAAATTTCGAAACCAATTGATTTTTTATATGTCGATTTTACATATGACGTAGATTATATCCTAAGGTTAGAAATTTGATATCACTTATAGATTATGAAAATGACAAGAAGACTCAATTTACATAAAGTAAGCTCTTGGACTCATTCAAATTTTTCTATGTATATATATGTGTGTGTGTGTATGTGTATTAACGATATTATGTTTTTTATTAGGAGATGTGAGACAAAATTGATTAACAAACCATTTATCAGTTTTGGTTTGTGTATATATATATTTTCACTAATTAAAATTATATATGAAAAGAAGATTACATGTAAGACTAAAAAAAAGTCTTGGTAACTCTTTATGAATATTTATGAGCAATTCTCAGTAACATGAAAGAAGTATTTCTCTCATGGCATAGAATCTAAGTATACCAATATAAAGAGTTGCAAGATCGACCAAAAATTGATGGATTGACACGAATGGAGGCCATCAATGTGGAATATCCAAACAAAAAGTTGTAAGTGAAGCAAGATGTGGCTAGATATATAGAAAGTGAAGGCTTTTTGAGACATTAAATGATTTATTTTGATCTTGCTATGTATTTAGAACAATTATCACAATTATTGCCGAAACCCCCATGCAGCTGATTGTTTTTTACTGCTTTGCACCCAGATTTCATTACACAATGATGGTGCATATATCACTATGGTCTACAATGTGTGTTCTATTAATTCAGTAATTACATAGAACCAAGACATAACGATGTGTCGATGTGGTTTTATGTTTACATTCACAAAAACTTATTTATGTGTGAGCTGCCCAAGTCAAGAGTTCATTAATTAGTACACGTTGAACAAAACTTGCTTTATGATTGTAAATCCTTATTTAGAAATGTCTTTATTTCCCTTGGTTGTTTTTTTTGGAAATGATAATAATATTAATAAGAATTCTTGGTTATGAGTCCACCACCAAGAACAACAAAAACAAAGTCCCACGTATTACAAAAATGCTAAGGATTTAGAAGATCCAAAAGAAACCGAAATAAGCTTAGCCAATGTTAATACATATATGGCCAGATTCGTCCAAAAATCATTAAGTTATAACTCCCATTCATCAGAATATCACAGAGATTAATGAAATGAAACAAGATCAGGAGGAATGATCTTCAGAGGAGTTGTGAGCAGAAGGCTTGACTTCAGTAGGGACATTTGCTGAGAAAATAGGGGTCCTAAGATTTGGATTCACAGATATCCTCATGTTTGAATGGTCCATGTTCTAAGAGTTTTGCATGTCTGAGACGCATTGTATTAAGCCATCTCTTTCAAAACCTGTACCTAAATTTAATGTTCAAGCATATATAAGAGAAATAATATAAAGTATAGTTAACTTACATGAATTTCCCTTGGTTGTTAAAATATAACTTGGACGAAAAGCATTTCCATGTGAATGTCAAGCTGTAGAAGCTTGATGTGGAAACCACGAAGATGCTGCTCACTTTCTTCCTCTCGTTCTCTTAGAGAACATATTTAATTAAGAGCACGTTACTTAAAATGTGAGTTTGTAAACATTAGGAATAAAATATGGAACACTAGCAGTAAGAATGTTGGGTTGGACAATCGGTGATAATATAGAAGAATTAAGAGATAAGATTAAATAGGGCAGCTATTCCTTGTGGCCAACCACATATACATGTTAACACGCTTTCAAAAACTAATTTCTTAGTACCAATTGGGTGACCTAGGACCCCTTATCTTTAATTTTTCTAAAAAACAAAAAAACAATGTTCAAACTCTTATGCTGTGTTTAATAGACTGGAATGAAAATAAATAAAAATGGAATGAACTTTAGAATAGAATTTAGAATAGAATTTAAAATAGAATGGAATAATTTTATTTTATTCTTATATTTGTATACAATCAAAATGTAGAGTGGAATTAATAGATAATTCCTTTCCACTACTTAATGAAAGTGTGATCGTGAGGTAGTTTAGGGTTCCAAGAATACGAGTTTTCTAAGATGGTTAGAAATTATTCTAATGTGCATCTTATATAGAGGAGGCACCTAACTAACTCCTCGTATAACCTCTGTCCTAACTGCTTTCGTGATTTAAAGGGGAAATTTTCTCCCATTCCTGTAATATATGTGGTCTTCATTGACCACTTTCCAACAACTTCTACTTGATCACGAAAATTAAGCAGTAAATTCTTATATACTCCCACTATTCATGAAATGTATGAGTTTTTCTCAATTTCCACTCCTACTATTCATGAGAATGTATTTCATTTCCATTATCCATAGAAATATTCATTAATCCATTAAGCCTACATGCTTGATAAATTTCTCTATTAGAATCCTATTTTTCATTAGATCAACAATGATGTCCAACGTGGGAATATAACTCACTTCTATTTTCTTTTTCTGTATAATATTGCGTATGTAGTGATAATATATCTCAATGTGCTTTTCTTTTGAACTATTTGTACCACTATTTATGAGATTAATTGCTGCTTGATTATCACAATATATTGTTACTAGTCCATCTATCAGATTAAGATTCAAGTCGTTTAAAAATCTCTTAATCCAAACAACATCTGTGGTGGCTGTACTATATGCAATGTATTTAGTTTCTTGTGTACATCCAGCAACACAACCTTACTTCTTATTTTCTCGTGAAACAATATCACCATCAAAGATGAATCATTGCCCAGATATGGATTTTTCATTATCTTTATCACTTCTAAAGTCTGCATTTGAATAACTTAATACTTTTAGCATTTCCACTTGGTATACAAGTTTGTGTTGCAACGTGTCCATGATATACTTTATAATCTTCTTAACAACTTTCCAATGTGTTGGTTCAGGATTACTTTAATATTTACTAACTAAACTCACTGAATATGTCAAATCTGGTCTAGTGCACAACATAGCATACATTAAACTTCCAACTGCTTATGAATATGACATTTTCAGAGGTTTCTATCTCTTTTTAGGACATTGATTTTTATTTAATCTTTTTCGATGCACATACAGTGTAAATGCAGGGATACACTTTTGCATTCCAAACCTTCCAAATACTGAGTATAATGTCACGTCCCAAATTTTCCACAATAATTAAACAAATTAAATTACGGGAAAACTAAAGCTAAACAGAAAATATCTAACTACCAGGAATTTGTGTGTGCGGCTAGAAGACCCCGATCTATATGCACTACGCTATGCCAAACGCATGTCTGCACCTGCAAGCCAAAACCACAAGGAAAACGCATGAGTGACCAAAGTCACCTAGTACGCACCCCACGAAAACCGCGGAAAACAAAACTATAATAATTTTCCTTTTAAATTCCTTTCGCAAATCATTTTCTCAAAACCTCATAAATCAGGCCCACACTGGCCAAAACCACAAACCAGGGCTCTACTAGTTCAAAGCCACAAGCAAAGGCCCTCAATGGCCAAAACCACACACAGTGAGTCGAGTAGCCCAGTGCCAGGCAACCAAACTCTAGCCACAAGCAGTTCACTGAGGAGTGACCCCAGCGTTCTGCATTGCCACGGTGACGGCCACCCTGTGCAGGAGCGTTCACCGTCCCGCAATTCCCCTCTCTCAGGAGAACCCTCAGAAGCCAACCCCTCCCTGGGAAGGCTGTCTTGTCTCTCAAGACGCTACCAGCTATGGGGCACGAGTCCTACCCGCACTGGCCACCACAGGGTACGCCTCCTCATGGCGTCCTCCACACACGATGCTCAGGAGGGAGTGTCATACCTTCACACCCGACAACACCCGAGCCTCAGTGCTCACAAAGACAGCAGGAGTATCATACCTCCCCGTCATGCCACAAGATACCTCAACCCGCGGACCACAACCCTAGCCTCGAGACGACAGTCAAGGAGTCTCATACCTCCTGGACCCGACGCCTTTCAGCCTCAGGTATCTCGGCCCCCAACCTCAAACCAGGCCAACCATTTCCTTGAAATCCATTTTTCAAACCATTTTCATATCTTTTGAAAACTCTTCCAAAACCTCAGCAAAACGACGCATCAGGTGTCCCAAGGGACCACCACTGATGGCCCACAATTCCATCTCATAGGAACAAAACACGGCATCCAAAAAGCTATCGAAAACACATTTGCAAACTCATTTGGGTCCAGAATCGGCATGCCGAAATCAATTTCGGGATGCCGAAAACCCTTGGTTCGGTAGGTCGATCTAGATCGGTCGACTGAATCAGGTCAACGGTCAACACTCAGGCCAAATTCGGTATACCGTCCAAACACGGAAGACCGAAACTCGACGAGAGGACCTAAACTGACAGAAAAATGGTATGCCTAGTGGAATCGGTATGCCGAAATCCCCTGATTCGGTATGCGGTTTCCATTCGGTATGTCAAATTCTGCGAAACCAGAAAACGACCCAAACCCCATCATCCGAAATCGTCCCAACTAAGACCTCCGATCGGACCCACTAAACAAATACCAAAAATATTGCATAAAACATGGTGTAGACCCTCGAGTCTACTCCAAAATGTAATAAACAAAACTAAAATCCATTCATCATGCATTAAGATATAAAATCACAAAGGCAAAAGGGTCAAAAAGGACCCAAAACACACCATTCGCCATAAATGCCAATATGTGCTCCATAAATACA
>JAMKQA010090868.1:0-13987 GCA_024699735.1 Posidonia australis
ATGGCTACCTATAGGTGTCTATTTATAGGGAATTCTCAAAGGTAACCCATGGAGAATGCAGGGAGCCTCGTAGACGAAAAGCCTGGAAGATTCCATGGTATATTCGTTGCTGGAGGTAACAGCCATGGGAGGTGGAAAGCCAGCAGCCTGAGAACTAGCTGGGCACCTGGGAGGTGCGTCTGCTATGTGTGCCACCTAAGTGAGCTAGGTAAGTGTACTAGGCAGATGTGCCTGGTAGGTGTACTAGACAAGTGTGCTAGGTAAGTGTGCCGGCGAGGTGCTCTAGGTAGGTGTGCTAGCTAAATGTGCCAGATAAGTGTGTCAGCTAGGTGCTCTCCCCTACTTGTCTGGTTTTCTAATTGGGCTTAGGGCCTATTGCAAGCTTAGGGTTGATCTGGCTAATGGGATTCAAGGGTCAGCCACATCCAAAGCATCATCTGGGAAATTATCAATGAGTCACCTCAAAATCGGGGTGTCTACGGACGTGCTCCGACGTTCTACACCAACTCCACAGGGCTCTTAGGTCTATCCTACTTCAACTTTCTGAATTGCCAACCAAGTTGGGTACTAAGCAAGAGATTATGATCAGTCAGAAAAGATATGAATTAAATATGGAAGAAATAAATGCAGTTTCTCAAAAGTCAGGAATGAAAAAATACAGAAAAAGAGGAATAGACAAGATAGATCACATTTCAAGACAAATCAGGTTCAAGAAAGAAGCCACTAGGATCTTGCTATCAGTGTAGCCAATTTGGTCATTTTAGATCAAATTATCCAAATAAGGATGGAAATAAAGGCAAGGCCTCGGAACAAGGACTAGCCAATAAAAGGATATTCATTGATGTGGTAGAATGTAACAATGTTGTAGCACCAAGTTTCAATGAATGGTAGATTGATTCTGGTACAACCCGACATATTGCAAAAACAAGGAATGGGTTGGAATCTTTCACGGAATTTAAAAAGGGTGAACAACACATTTATATAGGCAACAACACCTATTTAGATGTGGAAGGAATTGACACATATAGGCTGGATCTTGGAGACAACGTCGTGGTTCTGAAAGACGTCTTTTATGTACCTGGCATGAGATGAAATTTGATTTCTATTGCTGCTCTTATGAAGAATGGCTTAGAAGTTTATTATTATAATAAACATGTATTCATAGGAAAAGACAAAAAGGTTTTTACTATGGGTGTTTATATACCTGAACTTGATCTATTCTGTATTTCTGTAATTGACAATGAAATGAATAATATTGATGCTGGTTTTGATTATTTTGTGTGTTATTTATCGGAATGTGATTTATGACATTTTAGATTGGGACATCCTAGTAAATCTAAATTGGAACAAATGATAAAATCGAATCTCTTGCCTAATGTTAAAATTTTGGAATTAGAATAATATCAACATTGCTTAGTTGTAAAAATGACTAAGAAACTATTTGGAAAAGGACATAGATCAAATGAATTGTTAGGTTTAATTCATTCTGATGTATGTGATCTACTTAGTATAAAAACATATAATTACAAGGAATATTTTATAACATTTATAGATAATTTTTCTATATATGCTTATGTCTATTTAATATCTTATAAAAGGGAAGTATTAGTATGTTTTAAGAGATATAAAATGGAAGTAAAAAACATCTTGAAAAGAATATTAAGGTGTTAAGAACAGATAGAAGTGGAGAATACAATTCAAATGAATTTAAGCAATATTGTGACGAACATGGAATTAAAAGGTATACTACAATACCTTATACGCCACAACAGAATGGTGTGACGGAAAGGGAGAACAGAATTTTAATGAATTCTGTTAGATGTATGCTTTCACATGCAAGTCTTTCTAAAGAATCTTGGGGAGAAGCTTTGCTTACAAGTAATTATATATTGAATAGAATACTCACTAAATCTATTCCAAGTATACCTTATGAATTATGGATTGGAAGAAAAGCCAATTTAAATCATTTAAAGAAATAAGATTTAGTAGCCTATGTACTTATTCCTGGACAGTTAAGAGATAAGTTGGAATTTAGAACTTTAAAATGCATATTTATTGGCTATTGTCAAAACTCCTTTGGTTATAGATTTTTTCATAAAGAAAAAAGAATCATTGAACATAGAGATGCGACCTTCTTAAAAAATTTAGAGGAAGGAAAACAAAATATTGTTAAGGGACCTCTACAGATAATATGAGATGATTATTTTAACGACATCTTGGAAAAAGACCTTAGAAATGAAGGAGAATATCAACCTAATATGGAAAATACAAATGATCCCATGGAAATTGTGGGTGAAGATCAACATGTTCAACCCAACATGGAAAATCAAAATGAGCCTAACAAGAAAATGAACAATAGTAAGCTCTTGTTGGAAATAAAAGAATGAAATTTCAACCTTCATGAATGGATGATTATCATTTATATTCATGTGAACCTTCATGCTTATTAATTGATATAGAAAAGGAAAATCACAAGGAACCCATGTCATATAAAGATACGATTGAATCACATGATAAAGATTTATGACTTGAAGCCATGAATGATGAAATTGATTCGATGAAAAAGAATAAAGTTTGGGAATTGTGTGATTTACTTAAAGATAGAAAGGCCATAGGATGTGTAGACACCTCAATTTTGCAGGTTTGCAGGATGGAGTTGTGGTAGCTAGGCTTTTAATCACAAATGAACTCAAACCCTGATTTAGTCCCAAAGCCCATGAAAGCCCATTAAAATCCACCAAAGTCAAGGAAGGCCAAACCCAACAGCCACTCCTCAGTCCAACAGCTACCAATGATCTGAGCCGTGATTTAACGCCATACATGCGCACCTGTCTGGCGCACCATACAACCACACTAGACAGGCGCACCTTTCTGGCGCACCATACAACTGCACTAGACTGGCGCACCATACAACCGCACCAGACAGGCGCACCTGGCCGATTCCCTCATCTCGACCGTCGATCGCTGTCGGTGTTTGGGCAGGCAGCGGGGGTACATGGGGGACAGCAAGGTTGTTACAAGTGGTTAATCTGTTAGGAGGTTTTAGTTTGTTGTGGAGTTGGTTAGCTGTTAGGACTTGGTTACAGGTCGATGCAAGTTGTTACTGTCGCCGGAGCTTCACCTATAAAAGGACGGCAGTAGAGCGAAAAAAGAGGAGGAGGAGCAAGAGAGAAAGAGAGGAGCTTTCCAAAGCTTTTTCTCCCAATTAAAGCTACCAGAGTGATCCTGGGGCAAGGAGGAAGCTCGTGGAGGGGAGAATTTTGAGTTTCCAGTCTTCTCCGATAAGCTCCGGTGGTCTATTTCACTGCCAGTCCAGGTATGCCTTACACTGACTTCAAGTCATGTTAAAAATGATCTCCTAGGACTCCCTCTACTTCCTCTGTTCGATTCAAGTCGTGCCAAAGGTTTCCCCTGGCTGGAAATGAGTTTTTGAGTCTCGTCGGCGCTGTTTTCTGGCAACTTAGATGGGGGCACGAATCTAGAGCTCGATTTGTGCCCCAAGGTGTTCAATCTTCTCCCCTTAGTCTTCTTCCTACTTCTCCGACCCTTGGTGCACCGATACGAGCCTCTGTCCAGCCTCCAAAAGCTACACGCTGTCGACGTCGTTTTGTCACCGTCGTCGGGGAAGACGATGCACAATGAAGCGCGACAAGACACCTCACACCTTGCAACGTTGCTCCGACCCCCAAGGAACGTTCTCTGGTGCTCCATCAACGTTCCTAAGGTTCCAAGATCGCGATTTAGACCTTGGATCACCCTGGCGACCTCGCTCGCTGGAGAAAAGGACAACGACGGCAAGGAAGCCCAGCACTATGGAATCTTCTTCCATTTTGACCTCTGAAGGAAGGGAAACGATCTTCGCACTCTCTCGTGCCTCTAGGAGCCCTGAACTCCCGCGTTGTGACCTCCAGAGCTTTCTTCTTCTTTGACGCCGTCATCGGAGTGCCCCGACGGCGAGGGGGACGGGTAGCCCACTCCCGTCGTTAGATCTTCGATCCAGACCGTTGGATCATCTCGTCCTCTCTCCTTCTTGCTTCCCATGAGGTCTGATCTTAGATCAGGCCATGGGATAGCCTTCAACAGCCCCTTCGGTGGTCGTCGACGACGGAGCTTCGTCGCTGGTGGCCGTCGATTCTTTTTCTTTTAAAAAAATAATAAAAAATAAGTTTTCTTTAATTAAAATTTTGAAACTTTTGTTTTGTTACATTTAGGTCCGTATTTTCTTACAAATAGGTAGTTTTCTTTATTATTAGGTCCCTGCACATTTTTTTTAAAAATCGTTTGAATAAATTTTTAATTGAAAATATTACAGTATACTTCTTGAGCTTTCTTAATAATGTTTTCCAGGCTTAAAAGTTTGATAAAAACCCCTAGAACTTCTTTTCATGCATTAAAGTCCAACAGTTTTGCATAAAGAACCCTGAACTTTACTGAAATAATTTTGAATGCATATTTCTTTGGTTAAATTGCATTTAAACCCCTAAATTTCATGAAAATGATTCTGAATGCATATTTCTTTGGTTAAATTGCGTTTAAACCCCTGATCTTCATTAAAATTCTTCTTAATGCATGTTTCTTTGTATAAATTGCAAATTAAACCCTGAGAATTCAAATATTTGCACAGATGTGACTTAAATTGCATTTTAGCCCCTAAATATTACAGATTTCTCCCTACATGCATGTCTTCTAAGGTAAAATTACAGAATTGTCCTTGGAACTTTCTTAATTTTCACAGAATTGCATTAAATGCATGTTTTAGTGGTAAAATTGCATTTTGACCCCTAGGAACCTTCAAGTTGACCAAAATGCACAGATTTGCACATTTGACCCCAGATTTCTCCAAAATTACATGAAATGTGTTTTTCTATCTATTTTTGCTGATTTAATTTTAGAATTTCAATTTTCACTCAGAATTTGGGATTTTTGCACAAAAGTCCTTGGAATTTACATTTTTACACTCTCACATGCATTTTGCACATTTTGTTGCTATTTTTCATGCGTGTTTTCTTGTGATTTCTTTCTTACATCATGCACGCATTTCTAACTCATTTCAAGCTTGATTTTCCCATCATTTTCCAGATTTCTTCCCATTTTCACGTTTTTTTATTTGATTTGGCTTTCCATCACCCGAGGGCATACATTAACAGGCTTAACAATGCCGACATTGTCCCGAATGAGGATTATTTTCCCAAATTTGATTTTCTTAGATTTATTCAAATTTCCGCTGATTTACGAGACGCATTCCGAGAATTTCTCGATTTTCGCGATTTTCCTCATCGCCCATGGGGGTATAGTAAAGCAACATTCTCAACGCCTACATTTGTCCCTCGGATTATCTTTTTCCTTTTATTCTCTTCTTCTCTTTGATTTGCCATGTTTTTCAGTCATCTATTGCATACGCATTCGGAATAGGAAAGCACACGTCCAATAGACCATTTGGCAAGTAGGAAACCTAGAAAGACCGAGTTCCTTGGGCGCATGGGGGTGCCTAACCCCTTCCCCATGCGTAACAAGAATCCTTACCCTTTCTCTGGCCCGCATTGATTTGTGCATTACATCCATTAGGCACGGAGCATTCATGTTTTCTTCATCTTGTTTTCTTCTTGGTTTTCTTTTGTATTTGGTTTTCCTCGTTTTTTCATTAAAAGACTTAGTGGCGACTGCTTTCCTTATCCTTCCTTTCTTTTCTTAGTATTTCTGAGTCTAGTCTTCTTCTCCGGATTCATCATCTTTGCCGTGACCGTATCGGGACTCCTCGTGTGCTTCCACGCACCGGTAAGGAGAGCCGTGCAGTGTTCCACCGACATGGTCACAGGATGCAAATAGATATTCAAAAAGAAATTGAAGGTTGATAGGTCTATTCAAAAATATAAGGCTCGGTTAGTTGACAAGAGCTTTACACAAAAGCCTGGAATTGATTTTCAGGAGACTTATTCTCCTATGGCTAAGTTCACATCAATAAGGATTATATTGGCTATAGTAGCACACTTAGATTTGGAATTACATTAAAGATATAAAGACTGCATTTCTTAATGAAGATTTGCAGAAAGACATTTATGTGTCAATCTGAAGAGTTTCAGATGAAAAACAATAAAGTATGCAAATTGAAAAAGTCAATATATGATTTGAAACAATCATCAAGGACATGGTATATCAAATTCCATAATGTGATTGTCAAAATGAGATTTGTTTCAAATAGATTAGATAATTATGTATATATCATGAAAATGGGAGTTAATTTGTAATATTATCCTTATATGTGAATGATATTTTCCTTATCGGAAATGACATTGAATTGTTAAATAAAATAAAAAGGAACTTAGCCTAAAATTTGAAATGAAGGACATGGAAGAAGCATCTTATGTTCTTGGAATATAGATCCTTAGATATCGAAATTCTAGGATAATGAGTATAAGTCAAGAAAAGTACCTACTTTCAGTAGTAAAAAGGTTTGGAATGTAAAATAGCACTTCTGCACTTACACTATATGTGTATAGAACAAAATTAAGCAAGGACCAATGTCCTGAAAATGGGAAACAACCTTTGAAAATATCTTATGCCTAAGCGGTTGGAAGTTTAATGTATGTAATGTTGTGTACTAGATTGGACTTAGTACATTCTGTAAGTTTGGTAGGTAGATACTAAAGCAATCCTAGAACGACACATTGGAAAGCTGTTAAAAGAATAATGAAATACATAAAAGAAACATTGCATCGCAAGCTTACATATCAAGAGGAAGAACTTGAAGTATTTTGTTATTCAGATGCAGATTTTGGTGGTAACAAAGATGATGGAAAGTCCATATCAGGATACTTGTTCATCTTTGAAAGTGATGTTGTATCTTGGGGTAGTAAAATGTAAAGATATGTAGCTAAATACACACAGAAAGCTGAATATGTTGTATGTAGTAAACAACCACACATGTCGTTTGGATCCGAAGGTTTTTGAATGATCTAAACCTTAATTTGATAAATGATCCATAGATATATATTGTGACAATTAAGCTACAATTAGTTTTATAAATAGTGGTACAAATAGATCAAGAGGAAAACATATTGAAATATAATATCATTATATTCGTAATATTATGGAAAAAGGGGAAATAAAATCAAGTTATAACCACAGATGATGTGATTGTTGATCCTTTGACTAAAGGGATTTCAACGAAAAAATTTATCAAGTTTGTTGGCTTGATAGGATTATGGAACATTTCCATGGATAATGAGAATGAAACATATTCTCATGAATAGTGGGAGTAGACATTGACAAAAACTCATACGTTCGATTAATAGCGGGAATATATAGGAATTTACTGCTTAGTCTTTATGACCTAGTAGAATATGTTGAGATATGATCGTTAAAGACCACATCTGTTATAGAGCAATTGATGGAGACTATTATGCGTGGAAGCGTTACAAGGAGATTTCTGCCTCCGCTAAAAAGTGATTTTGGGATAATTTCAAATTGATCCTGGAACTCTCGTATATCCGGAACCCTAATCAACCAGTAATAACCTACTATGCTAATGAGATCACATTCATCAATGTCGAGCAATATTTTTAGATCTAATTCCTCTATTTGATGATTATTTTATAATAATCCGGAGCCTTCTCTTACTTGTGCATTCAGTTTGAATATGCAAGATATACCACTAAAACGAAACCAGTTTTATTTATTGCTTATAACTAAACCTAATGTAACTAGAGTTTTATTTATTACTTCTTTGATGAAGTCATCCTACTAACACGAGAAAAGGTCAAGGGCCGAGTTGGTTTTCTGCTATTTTTTTAACGTGCACAGACTTCTTTGCCTTTGTTTGGTCTTGCGGGTTACAAAGACTTAGTATTCTAGAAGTGAAGAACGTTTAGACTTTGATATAACCAAAATTTGTGTGGTTCAAATAAAGAATGACGTATGACGAGGTGGCCCCAACCAAACGATTGTTGACTTTTGCCATATGTCATTCAACGTCACAAACTCCGTGTCTAATTATAAGCACCATTGACAACTGTAATCCAAAGTTGGAGAACAATAATAACAAAACAACTGTAATCCACCAGAGCTGCTTGACTCCCTCGTGAATTCTAGGGGATTTTTTTGCCCTCGTATGACTCAGACAAGACTGGCAATGTTCCAGATAATTTTTAACTTCCAGTATTTTTCCTCGTACCTTCGATAGGTTCAAATTCATGACTTCCGTACCCTTAAGTTTGGTCCTAACTCCTAACCCAACAACTGCTTATGCCGTTTCTTGGAGTCGTTAAATGACATATAAATGACCTGAATGTTCATGACCATTTTGGTTAGATTAGAATTATTACATGGTTCGTTTGTCAAAGCCAAGTCAAATGCGAGGTGGAAAACGGTACATCAGCCTGGAGTGTGCCTGTTTAACTAGAAAGGTTAATGGGGGATCATATGCTCGATCGTGTAGAATAAAAGAAATCATATGTTTCGGTATTAAATTTGCTTCAGTAGGTGCCAATTCTCAACCATCAAATCTACCAATGTCTGCCTGTTTGAAATGTACGTACCTCACTGGTTTTGACCCAATAATTAAAGCAAATTAATTAAGAAATGTCGTTCGATCTCTTCCTTCTAATTAGATATTTGGTTTGCTCCTTGTTACCCAACACGCCGTCATCAATCAACAGTGATTAGAAGACGACCACGTGCTCAGATCATTTGTTTAAGTTGAGAGAAAATTATGAAGAAGTTCATTTTCAACCTGGTCATGACCTGCCAAACCATGAAATCACACTGATGGCAGCTCATCAACTGTTCCCTTCCACTTGCTGTATTCCCCCTGTAGAACGATATGAACCGAACATAAACATTACGACAAAGCTTGAAGAGCAGTTCACCTGTTGTATGAAATATGAATGAAAACCAGGATGGCATTGCCTGGGATTCTGGCGTTGCAAATGGATGGATCAAGTGGGGGATTTAGTGTTTGCCAGCTAATACGTGTGCTTTAAGCATTAGGGTTTATGCAGCGGCTGAATACCTTGCTGAATTGCAGGCCAAGCACAGCCTTCTCGGGCTGTTTAAGCAATATATCTGTCTGAAAGATTTGCCGACAAAAGCATCTTTTCTTCAGGTACAGCGTTGGCATTGCCAGACGTACGTGTGTCTACAAGATTACCGAGGGTTTTTCAAGGCTGACTAGCATTTGAAGAAACTTAGATGCATTTGTGCACGTTAGAAGAAATTGATGATGCATAACAAGGAGGATGAGCAATACGGGTGTACTAAGAGTGACGTGAATCGTATGGTGTGGAGTAACAAGAAGAGCAAAAGAAGCAGCAGCCAACTGATTTCAATCTAAACCAGCAATAATGACCACATTGCCTACATCATCAACAGAACATCGTTTTAAATACGTTTTCATGGTGAAGAAGCATTTGCAGCCCTCGGAGTGCTGCTTGACATCCACTCACCATGTCATTGTATATGTACAGTATGTCACATTTGTAGTAGTAGTAATAATAATAATAATAATAATAATAATCAAGCCTCTACCAATATGAAGTATGTATTTAAGTCTAGTCAACAGGTGTAGGCATGCATAGTTACATTTGCAAGAAACACTACTACAAGTCATACCAGTTGATATAACTCAGCTGCAGCAAAAGAACGGAAGAAGAACAGACCTAATACATTAATATCATCGTATTTGTGACACGGTATAGGATGAAAGCAACAACCTACAGAAGCATCTTATTTCAGGCCCATAGTAGGGCTGCTTCTGGTACAGGTGGGGATCCTGGCAGATTCTAAAAGGCACAAGTATCCTGCATGACAACCATAAATATTGGCGATCCATTAGGCAGTAGTAAAATCCATTTAAACATTAGAATGAAATCGATGTTCAGATGGAAATATACAACCATGCCTTAATCCCATTATATGGGACACCAAAATACTTCATTTAGCTCTATTCATTTCTGTTTGAAATTGATATTCTCATCTTGAAACATGAAGGTAATAATTGACTTACAGTAAGGAACAATCTTCCACCTCTGATTGTCTCCTTTAAGCCACTCCCATAGCACAATCGTAGTACCATCATGCACTCCCCCGTGATCCTTGTCCCCATGAAAAGCATCAAAGTTCAATCGGATGTTGTTTACCATCCTGATGCAGCGGAAGTTCTTACCTGTGTCCTTGCTCTCAGTCCACAAGATTGATTCATCAAGATAATCTGCATTATAAGGAATAAGACGAACCTGTAACAGAGCAAATCAAAAGAATGGTCTTAGCCAGCACCAAACAATCTTAGCAACTTATAATAGGACAAGCATATTAAATGCACTATTAAACCGGACAATTACTTCTACATTATGTTTTATTATAAACATCTCAATGGGCTATGATTTGCTAGAATTTGTACCAATGTGGCTAATACATTATTGCACCATGAATGAAGGCCGGTTTGATGATCTTTAGTTGGTATGGAAGGACATCAAGTACATGAAAAACGAGTCTATTGCAATGAGTTTGTCTTTCAGAAAAACATGAATTCCTAATTACCCCAGTCCCCTATCTTATATAAAACAGAAAAGTGGGTCTGTACATGGCCTAGAGTCATGTTCACTGCTATTTTTTATCTTTAAAAATCAAAATCTAAATGCACTGTTGTTTTATTTTATAGTCTCCAACATACTCTAATATGCAATTCTTGGATTTCTTTTATCAATGTTTAAATTTTAATCTTAATGGATGAAATTCATTAAAATTGGTTGCAGACAGGTCTGAGCATGAGAAATTGGCTGCATTGGATGCTAGTCTAAGACTTTTTGTGTCCCACCTTTTTACTAGTGTGCAGTGTAGGTCTTGATTTCCTTTGTTTGTTTTGTTTTCCACTTGTTTTCCCTGCTTGTCAGCTTGATATGCTTTGGTTCGTTTCTTTCTCATTTTTATAAAATAAATACCTCCACTGAAAGTAACGACTGATAGAATCTCTTCTTCTTGAGCAATCTATTCAATAAGATGTAAATATAATTACCAATACCAATGACATAAAGTACAAAATTGCAAGCCTCACCTGTACATAAACCACGATACAGTAACTAAAAAAATAAGCAAATCATTTAGTCTTTCTTTAGATGTAGAATAAGAAAAGGAGTAAGTGGAAAGTGGTATAAGTATGTGTACAGGAAAATATTCTGCTTTAAGTAAAAAGCGGAATAAGTATCAAAATAAGTATTGAAATTATTGATGAAAATGAGTTATATGGGTGTCTCAGTATAAATAGATCTTAGGATCCATATATCTTGTAACCTTATATATGTGTCTCGTACTCATTCTCAAATATAGATAACTCATTTTTCTCCTTCTCCTTCTTTTGTTTCTAACATGGTATCTTGAGCTAGATTTTCTCAAGCAACAAGAGAGAATAAGGACCATCAACTGCCGCCATCAGACCTGCCACCCTGCCACTATCAGCTCATCGCCCAACAACCCCCACCATCGGCAGCTTAAACGATCTTCCCACAGCCATCCAGAGCCTCTTACCAGTAGCTTCCGTCGACGGGCCATTGCCGCTGATGCATGGCAGTCCAAGCCACGCAGCCTCTTGGCAGCCAACGGCTTCCAAGTCGTGTGACAAGCCTCCAAGCCAAGACTTCTCTCCTCCCTCACTAAGCCTTGCTCATCTTCTTTTCCTCTATTTACGACTTTAGGGATGTGATACCAGTAATTTGAAGGTGATCTAGGTCTATTTTACCGTGAAAGTCACCTTTCTTCCTCGAACTTTGTTAGATCTCTCTCCGAACATAGATTAATGTGTCCTTATTCGTGTACCTGAGTATTGCCTTCTTTTTGGTGGGATGCACCTTGTTATTCCTTATATGACCTCGTGTTGAGGTATTGGCAACATGTGCTTGCTACGTGTTTGATGATTTGTCATCGTGTTTTTATGGCCTAGTATTGTACTTCTCGTTCTGCTCGTGCATTGTGCCTTCGTTATGTCGCACTCCGAGCCTACTATCGACTCTTCCTCTACGCCTACGCCTTCCCTCGCGTCCGGGAATCTTGGAACATTGTCCAAGTTGACCAGTCCCAACTTTACTGATTGGAACGTCTCTTTCACTTTTTTAATTAAATCTCAATAGAGGAAGCGTTACCTTATTGATGATCCACTGACGTCTACAGATTCCTCCTACACAGATTGAGAGGCAGACGATGCTTCAATTCACACATGGTTAACGAACAGTCTTTCTCACGAATGTCTTCCTATTACCTGCCATGATGAGATAGGAAAGGTGGTTTTGGATCATTTGGTGTCTCTTTACTCTAAAGACACTAAAACTTCCAAGATTTATTCACTACATAGCAATCTATATGCTCGGCCAACTCAGGATGTTACTCCTAAGATTGCATATAGGGAGGTTCATCAATCCTTGGGTTCAGAGCTAATTCAACGTTGTCTTTTTTTGTTGATATTGCCACCTAGCAAAGACACTTTGAGGAGTTATTGATGGTTTGTTACCTTCAAATGTTACTTACTACATATGACACAACTCGCCAACAAATTTTGAATGAGTCCACCATTCTGATCTTTACCTTCACAGCGACTCATGTCTTTACTATAACATATCTGTTAAATCGCTCTACTCCAGTTACTACTCCATCTCCTAAGACCTTTGCCCATCTACTAGACGTGATTTGGAGGAACGCACTCGTGAATGTCGTTCGGGGGAACGTGGTGACTATCGCCCCACTTTCACTCACTGTAGTAAGACTGGCCACCCATTCGATCATTGTTATGCCAAGTTTCCCCATCTTCACCCTCAAACTTATGTTGAAGCCATTGAGTTTATCGCTAGATCTGATACTCAGTCTTAAAGTTCTACTTCCTACATGGGTTATTTTCTTACTATGGCTACATTGATGCTATTATTGCTGCCTCCAAGAGCTTTATTGTTGTAACTTCTTTTTCCTTGTCTTTAGGTAGTGCTTGCATTGTTAGTCAGGATAAATGGCTTATTAATTCTGGTGCCACAAGTCAAATGACAGGAGATATTACAACTTCTCGTCTCTTAATAGACATATTCAAATTCCTCCTGTTTCGATTGTCGATGGGTCATCTGTTCTTGTATGTGGTTTAGGGAGAGTCATTATACCCTCCAACCTTACATTCGATGATGTTTATTATGTTCTTAACTTTCTTTGCAATCCACTTTCTGTTAGTACTATAACAAGGACTTTGAACTGTTGTAGCTTATTCTTTCCATCTCATTGTTACTTTCAAGACCATCAAACAAAGAGGAGGATACCTACTAAGACTGAACTTGAAGAGATATATTATTTAGATGATAAGATTTCTCTTTCTGGTTCCGCTGCTACGATGTCTTTCCTTCAGTGACATCAACATCTCTGTCATCCTTCCATTCACCTTTTGCATCAGTTATTACCTTTTAGAGTATGATGCTTGTCAGCTTAGTCAGCATCATCGCATGTCTTTTCCTGCGAGAATTAAAAATAAAAGCACTGTTCTATTTAGCTTGGTACATTTAGACATATGACTCCTTATCCTACTAAGTCTCTTTCTGGTTCCGCTGCTACGATGTCTTTCCTTCAGTGACATCAACATCTCTGTCATCCTTCCATTCACCTTTTGCATCAGTTATTACCTTTTAGAGTATGATGCTTGTCAGCTTAGTCAGCATCATCGCATGTCTTTTCCTGCGAGAATTAAAAATAAAAGCACTGTTCTATTTAGCTTGGTACATTTAGACATATGACTCCTTATCCTACTAAGTCTCTTTCTGGTTCCGCTGCTACGATGTCTTTCCTTCAGTGACATCAACATCTCTGTCATCCTTCCATTCACCTTTTGCATCAGTTATTACCTTTTAGAGTATGATGCTTGTCAGCTTAGTCAGCATCATCGCATGTCTTTTCCTGCGAGAATTAAAAATAAAAGCACTGTTCTATTTAGCTTGGTACATTTAGACATATGACTCCTTATCCTACTAAGTCT
>JAMKQA010090869.1:0-10950 GCA_024699735.1 Posidonia australis
GATTAAGTTTGAGTTGGTTTGTGTGGGCCTAATGGGCTTGTGTGGGCCTAAGTGGGGTCTGTTTGGGTCTGGTGGTCTTATGGAGTTAGGGTTTAGGAGTGGTGGTTGCAACCAGAGCGTCTTCCGGAGGAGCCTGCCGTCGAGTGACTGCAAAATCGGGGTGTCTACAATGCTTAATGGAGATATCAGTCTTACCTTGCAGTTAATCTTGTTCCAAGATCAACTCCAAGGAAGGGCATCTATAGATATTCCATTTTCGCATTTCCCAGAGTTACTAAGGATAGAACCTTTGAGGCACCCCAAATCTCAGTTCTGTGGAATTCTAACATATTTTCCAGACTATTCCTTAAATTTTTAAAGACATTCTCAATTTTATCAGATCCAAGGTCATCAGCTATGGCAAAGCTAACACTTTTGAATTAGTGGTAGGTTTGAATCCCTTGGGCATTTGTGCTGCGAGTCGCTAGCTATGGTAGAGCTAACACTATCATCCTACTCTAGATGGTGGCAGTTTTGGGTATTTAGTTCTAAATGAATGTTTTTATAATTTAAGGGATTTTCTGAGTTATTTTCTGGGCTTAAAACAAAAGACAGGGTTGAAGTTGCAAAAGAGGCCATGCTGCTGCCAGTTAAGAGGGTGACATTACTAGTTGCCAATCTATGTGGCAACATAATGTGTCACCTATGAAACAAGTGACTAGATATAGACTCCCAAACTAGAGGTGACTAATATCTGGCATGGATTCCTCAATATGCTTTGTCATCATGAGCTTCAACATAATATATGGGACACGCATAAATTTTATCATGATTTTTCCCATCATTAATATTATTTCTATCATTTTCCAAGTTAAGATATATAACATATCATATAAATATATGAGGATGTTACATAATTCAGGAAAATCATAGAAATAAGAGGTAACAATAAATTAAGATCATATCTTTATTTTTACAATTAAAATGAGAGTTTCCATTATTATTACATTTTAATTGGAAATAATGCTTAAAGAAATAAAGATAAAATCTAAAATGAAGGAAATTACGAATCAAAATATTTTATATCAATCCATGATTTTAATTGAAGAATTCCCATAATTTAAAATTAATTTGATTTAGAAATCAAATTTACTTAATATTTTAAGTAAATCTTGGATTTGGAAATTGATTTTAAATATCTTGCTATTACGAGTATGATTTTTGGGATTGATTTGATTAAGGTTGGCTAATGGATTCGTAATTGATATTTTGTGATCTTAATTTTTCAAAATTTTCCTTCTTTGGTACCTAAGCGCCATGTGCACCAACGACATGCTGACATGGAATATATCTTGCCTATCTGGCATGATTCTCCACATGGAGCATAAAATGGTAAATCCCATGTCGTTGCTGCTTTAGGTGGTGACTAGCTAATACAGAATATTTGATTGCTATCTGGCATAATTCTCCGCACAAGCTTAAAAATGGGATGTCCAGTGTCGTCTCTTTTCACACCAACGCCTTCATACCTATCGCCGCCATCACTATAGGCGACTTATTTCCAAAAGAGATTTCTTGCCCGATTTTGAAATTCAGTGCCTCAGCTCAATAAATAGAGCCCTTGAGCCCCTGTTTATGGAGGCCAGAGCTCGAGAATTAGGGCTGGAGCTCGAGAATTAGGACTAGAGCTCAAGAATTAAAAGGGAACACGAGATATAGAGCAAACCTGAGAATCGTAAGAGAGAGAGAGCTTCACATAAGTTTGAGAAACCATAAGGTGCTCCCCATCCTTCTGAGGGGCTATGAAAGGGAGACTCTCCAGCCCCCACTCTATCCGATTTCACTGGATATCAGCCATCCTCAAAAGCAAGACCCATATCGAAGCTCTATCCACTAACTCCCACTTCAGTCATCCACCTAGAAGTGCACGAGGGTGACAGGGAGTCTTCATTTCCTACCCCTTTTTCTTTTCATAGTTTTGCATTACTTTCATAACTCCATAGCATATGCATGTGGGGACAACTCCCGGTTAGTATTAGTTTTGCTTATTTATGACATTTGCTATTCCTTTTTAATTTACTTACTGCACTAGAAACTAACCTAGGTCCTTTTTTTTATTTGTTTTGAACGGAAGAACATTACGAAGCACGAGGAAGCTACTAGGTGACATCCTACCATCGACCTAGTGAACTGAAAACCAACATAACCACAATCACCACATCTCCCAAAGACATCTTGTCAGTCGATTTCAGCAAAAGACAAGTGGTGATCACAAAAGCCGTCGAAGAACATGGGGCAATGACGACTTTCATCAACATTCTCAAAAATCCATCCACAAACAGTGCCCAAAAGAGGAGAGAGCACGAAAAGTTGGGTACGTTGTCATAGCATAAGTCCAAGAAGCCAGTGATAGGAGGGTACTTAGAATGGAGTAAGACAACTGACGAATATGTAAATGTGCCATCATAGCACGAGTCCGAGAAGGCAGTGATGGGCGGGCATTTACAAATAAATAACAAAAGAGGGGAACTCCAAAAGAAAAGAAAAAAAGAAAAGGAAAAGAAAAGAGAAAAAGCCAAACCCCTTAGGTAAGCTACAGGCGCATTAGGACTAACCACTAGCGAGTGATACAAAAGCTATAACCGATACCAAGAGTCAGTTGAACCTTAAGTCTCCCCCACTCTTCCGCTCAGAGGCAAGGGGCCAGAAGCCTTAGAAGCTTAGGGACTAAGTAAATAAGGGAGACAAAGATCAACTAAGACTTGTACAAAGTCCTAAGTCATCAAAAAGCCAAAGCATAGTAAAAGGGACATCTCTCTCACCATAGAAAATACAAGGTGGTCATGCTAAATGCATAAGAGGGAGGGCTATAACTACACTCATCATCAATCATCAATCAAAACAAAAATCAAAAGATTCAAAAGTCCAAAAAAAAATCAGAAAAATAAAAAATCCAAAAAAATTGGAAAACTCAAAAAAAAAAACCCAAAATAAATAAATAAGTAGTCCCATCCACCTTACTTACAAGTGAAAACATAGTAAGGAAACTAGAATTGGTCTGGCTGGTGATGCATCGATCTATCCACCATGTTTTAGAGTTAAATGTCCTACTCAAGCTTGCCTCCACGACTTGGGTGCATTTCTCCACAAAGACATTGTCTTGTAAAAATCTTTAGAGCATCCACAAATGACTCACCATCAGCGTCCACTGGGCTCTAGTTTTCCATCTCTCAACTACGGCTAAGACTAATTCCCTTCAACTAATCTTAGATATAGGAGAGCAAGGATAACACTATAGTACTTTTCATAGGCAACTTAGCCAACCCTTTGAGGTAGCGAAAGGTACACCATTTTGATTACTTACATGCTTATTAAGTTTGCATGTACAAACCCCACCACGTGTTAGTACATCAAGTCCCACTGTGAGTTTACATTAAGTCCCACTATGGCATTACAAGAAGTCCTACTAATAATGGACTCTCACCTTTGGAGTCCTAACTGTGTACACAGGCACACTACTCTAACTAAAAGGCAAAACCTTTGTTTGGCAAAGGAAGGATTCATTCCCTCACCCGATTCTTTATACATAGAATTCCTTTACTTACTAAGTCAAGTTATGGGACAATGGCCCTTTCTCAAGAATGCTGGTCATACTCGAAGATGGTAAACACTTGACCACAACGAATTGCATCCATACATCTTGCATATGTCTAAATGGTTAGGAATCACCCGTACCATATTAGCCTAACCTGCCAAATGGACCATTCATTGCATCAAATGTTGACCATGCATTTAGTCTCATGCATTGGAAGTGGAGTACTAATGATGCAATGTTCTTCAAAAGTGTTAAAAACCCTTAGAACGTGTGATCCTCCTAAAGCCCAATCAAGTCAAACCTATCTTCTTTTATTCCAATCCCAGCAAGCTCTCGAACAAGAAGCCACAAAAATTATCTCTTTATTTACCTTAGTTCTGCCCCATTGAAGTGTCACTCTACATGGTTGACATGATCTCGACTCCAACTACGACACATAGCTCCAAAATCGGCTTGACCCCTCCATACCTGAGCCTTCAATATGACAGCATCTTTAGTTTCCATTTTCTTTTTGACCGACGATCGGGTAATTTTTCCATGGTCATCTTAGTTTCTATCCCGTTGAAATGCCACTCTACATGGTTGACATGGTCTCAACACTGACTACGATACATAGCTCCAAAACCAGCTTGACCCCTCCATGACTAAGCCTTCAATATGATAGCACCCTTAATTTATCAAACCACTCGACTATGCGACCATGTCCTTAAATCGAGTCTATTCATCTTCTCACCTTTCGACTGTGCAACCATGTCCCAAAACCAATAGGTGTAGACTTTTTGGAACCTTGTGGCGGATTGATTGTTAGTGAACTCACTGTTTCAGAAAATGCTCAATGGAGATATCATTCTTACCTTAGAGTCAATTTTCTTCTGAAATCAACTCCAAGGAAGGACATCTGTAGACATCCCATTTTTACATTTCCTAGAGTTCATTTATGATAGGAACTCTTAAGGCACCCCAGATCACATGGCTAAGGATTTATAACATATTTTTTAGATTTTCTCATGGAATTTCTGAAGTATTTTCGGATTTTATTGTATCTCTATGGATTAAAATAAAAAACAAGGGATAAACTGTAAAAGTCTACGATGTTACCAATGTGACAGGCAACAGAACTAGTTGCAAGTATTATAGGAGACAAAATTAGTCGATAGTTCAACAGGCTACGAGTCTCGTTGCCACATGAATAAGCAACGAGAATCCTAGACATCTCTTCCCACAAACTTTGTTATCTTGGGCTTTAATATAACATATGGGACATTTATTAATGTTATCATGATTGTTTCCATAATTATTGTAATTTCTACAATTTTCTATCATTTAAATACCTACACAAATCATATAAATCAATGTAAATGCCAAATAAATTCAGGAAAATTATAGAAATAAGGATGACAATGAATTAAGATCATATCTTTATTTTTATATTTAAAACGAGATTTTATTTTAAGTTATTACATTTTTAATTTTATAACTATTTTTAAATCAAGATAATGCTAAAAAATAAAGATAAATCCGAACTAGCTACATAATTGCCAATCTATTCTAAATCTAATGCATCATTGATTTTAATTGAGTTTTCTCGTAATTTTAGAGATTTAAAATTTGATTTACTTAACTTTTGAAGATTTAATCAAATTTGGAAGTTATTTAAAATCTTTCTGTTACAAAAACGACTTTTAATCTTTAATTAGGTCGATATTTGATAATGGATTCGTGATGGATATTTGATGATCTCGATTTTTCAAATTACGCCTTTTTAGTAGCTTGTTGGCATATGTACTGGCGACTAGTTGACATGGCAGATTTCCCTCCCTTTTGGGCAGTGATTTACTACGTGTAGTAAAATTGGAATCTTCAGATTATTCACCTCTCACAGCAACGATTGAATAATTCTATCGCTAGGTCAATAGGTGATGAGCTCGTATCTTGATTTTCTGCTTTTTAAAGAGCTTTCAATCCTAGCCCTTGATCTATATCTCATCTTTGACGAGATCCCTAGCCACCAAACTCTATAAATTGACCCCTAGGTCAAGAGTTTGAAGAGGAGGTACATTAAAATCTTGAGGAGTCACTTTGCAAACCTTAGGAGAGAATTCTAAGAGAGAGAGAGAGAGAGAGAGAGAGAGATTTTTAGCCCATCCTCCATGTCTATCTCCCCATGTGAGATAGATTAGATCCTAGAGATTCAGCCCCTTTTTAGAGCCATCGCGCACTTTTGGAACTCTGTCAGGCCTCTACTTCCTCCATCCACTCCACAATGTACGAGGGTAAAGGGAGTACCCTTTCCAATCTATTCGTTCTTTTTCATAAAAAAACATTACATTCATATTTATAGTCCATGGCATATGCTTGCAGGGACATCCCCCTAGTTAGTATTAGATCTGCTTATTTATGTTATTCATTTTCTTTTTGTTATTACTTACTGCACTTAGACTAATCTAGATCCTTTTGTTATTATTTGTTTTGAAGGAAAAGGAGACTACATAAGCACGAGGAAGCCGCTGGGCGGCAGCATCCTGCCACTGACTCAGTGAAACGAGAACCCACATCCATCACAACCACCATCTCCAATAGGCATCATGTCAGCCATCGAACAAGGAAAAGGACAAGAGACGATCACAACATATCATCGAAGTTTGTGGAGACAACGATGATTCTACAACATCCCCTCCAAATCCATATCCACAAACCTATAATTTAAATCTTGACCCAGATCTCGACCCATTAGCATACACTTTTTTACATCTTATCTCATACTTTTCATTCCATTATTGGCAAATTAAATATTTGACACATAATTCATTCAAAGATTTTTTTGAAGAATGTAGGTTTTTAATTACAAATAGAAGAGTTACTTAACTTCACGTACATCATCAACTTTAGTTGATTTGATACTAAGATATTGCTCATTTGCATCTTGCTCTAAAAAAACAGGAAACATAAAGTTAAATACTTAATAAATATATAATAATAAATTAAATGAAGTGAATTTTAACTTTTAACTTAAAATATAATTAGAGTTTTAACTTTTAATTGTTCTTATATATTTAAATATAATTATTATAATATAGTTTGGATCCACAGGTCTAGGTACTTCGGACCCAAATCCTACCTAATAAACAAACAAGTCAATCAAGTCCGGGTCTATAGGTTCGTGAGTCATATTTTGTGGGCCCAAGATGACAAGTTGACGAAGGACTTGTAGCCTCATCTTCTTGAGGACTTGTAGCCTCATCTTATTATAATTGGCAACTAAGAGGAAAGATCATTGGTAGATGGTCCTAGGATGAACTACAAAGAAGTGAACAAAAAGGTAATTAATGACAAGTTGACAAAGGACTTTAGCCTCATCTTCTTGAGGCAACATCTCAATAATTCGGGAACATAGGGCTAAAAAGGAAGGAAATTATATAAATCGGGGACCATTATGTTATGGCAAATGTTTTAGGGACAAAACATTAATAATGAAGCAATTTAACCTTTTATTTTAATTATTTTTTGTAGGAAAATGCACTTAGTGTTGAGGTGCATGGTGAAGGTAATTCTCGGTCACTTATCTTGTAATATCCAGGATTGTAACCAGAGAATGTATTTTGATAATGAAATTGAATATCAGTGTTTGTGCTCTAGAATTTGATTTCTTGTGATTATGGGAATGTGTATTGGTGTTTGAGTTGTATTTTTGGATGGTTTGCTCGAGTGTGATTCATTTTTCCTCTCTAACGTAGTTCAGTAAGGGTCAGGTGAACTTAGTAGGAAGGTGCAGTAGGCGTGAGAAGACCAATGCGTATTGGTTGCCCGATTTGCTAGTGCACAATCTGAATAGTGAAATGTCAGAAATACAGTGAACGTCGCTTGATTCTCTGCACCCATTTCTTTTGTAGATCCCACCTGATGCCCTACCATGCTGCATCTCGAGATGCTCTCCTTCTTGGTTGGGTGTGCGTGGGGTGTTTAAAAACCCCGGTGCCTCCTTTCATGAGGAGAAAACGAGAGCGAGAGAGAAAGAGTTGAGAGGAAAATGAGAGGGAGTTTTGCAGAGCTGAGAATGGTGAGGGCTAAGTGAGGAGCTTTCACTGGAGATCTGCCGCCACTGGAGCTTGATTGCTGAGGGCAGAGGACGATCACCGATGAGGTGCAGACGCTAGGAGCACTAGCCAAAGGTTGCTAGAGAGCATGTTAGAAAACAGAAATCATCGACGAACAACTCCCAGTTCACAGTTCCTCCCATTTAAATTCCTAGAATCATGCCTTGGATTAAGTTTAATGAGGAGATTATTATGGAAGAATGAAATCTGGATTTGCATGCCTGTGGTGCTGATTTTTTGGGATTTTTCAAAAATTATCATGATTTATTGAGCTTGAGGTTGATTAATGAGGAATAAATGGAATACATGTGAATCCATGCCATGAATGTGTTGTAAATTTACTAAGATGTGGTTATACATGTCCTGGATGTGTGGAAATGATCCCTAATGTTTTTTTAAAGTTTTTAAAGAATTTTATGGATTTTTCTGAGAATGGGTTGCATGTTTTAAGCTTTTATGAATGGTTTGTAAAATACATAGCACAACTGGTCGGCGAGGCCTTCCAGCATGATCCCGAAGCACAACTAGGTCATGGGTTTCAGAGGTGTAGACAGCCCACATGATGATTTGGCATGAATAGCTGGCACGAGCTACTGCTTTTAGAAGCATTTGTTGATCTTAGTGACTGTTTTTATGATAATATGGATAGATAAATAATGTAATGAAGGCATGGCCCTTGTGAGTAAATAAAGAATGTCTTCCAGGAAGGGAAGAATGGATTATGTGATAATAAATGAATTAAATGCTAATGAAAAGCTTGGTTAATTGGTTTTTGATAATGATGATGTTTTGAAATTGTTTTTAAAAGAGATTTGAAAAGGAAGCAGCATATGTTTTTAAAAAAGAGAATTTCAAGATTTTGTAGGAACCGTGTGAGTTGAAAGACCGTACCGACAAGGAGTATTGAGATCCCTGTGTGGTCGGAAACGTGTCTTAGGTTGTGGTTGCTGCATTTTGGTCCAAAGAGTAAGCCTTGTTACTCTGTGGTACTATAGGACCTAGATTATTGGTAGGCCCGGACTACTCTTAGTGCTAGTGCTGGTTGGGTCTAAGGTTAGAGTCCCTAGGTACTCAGGCACCAGGGGCATCGTGAGGACACACCTTGTACTTGTACCAATGTGGTACGCTACTTTGAGGTTGCAATTAGGGCAATTGAACTCCAACGTGTGGTGGTTCACCGTAGTGCAATGTGGATGGAGATGGAGCCTCGCCAATTGCTTATGACTGTGTCAGTCAACTATAGCCAGGGTAATATAATAGGTTTTGGTTTGGATTGAGAATGGTGGTTTGTACAAGTTTCCAGTCGTGGTTTTGTTGTATTTTGAGATACGAAATAATTTGAGATTTGGGCTGGATTCTAGATAATAAATTGCTTCCTGAAATGCATGAAAAATGATTTACAAATGTGTATGAGATTTTAAAAGAGAAATGACAAGAAAGTTTTGAAAATATATGTTTATGAATGGTTTTCTGAATTACGTGTGTTGACTTTTGAATGTCATGGTTTCATTGTGGTTTCTTCGCACTTTGGTAGTTGTTTAGGGTTTTTTGTCGGTTTTGGTTTTAAGGCACGTACTAGGTGACAATGATGTCACTTACGTGTGGATTTTAATTGTTTTGTCGCTGGTGCATAGTCAAAGGTACAGTCTCATCTTGGTGCAAATTGTTGGAGTCACAACAACCGCACACAAGTGTGGGTAATTAGTTATGATTATTTCTATTAATTTAGATTTAATAAATGATTTGGGTAGTATCTATACTATTGTGTTTGTGCTGGGGTGTTACAAAGTGGTATCAGAGCCTAAGTTCACTAAGTACACCAACTTAGTAGTGCACCAGCTTAGTAGTACCTAGTTAATGACTCCATAACGATTGCACAATGAAGAATATTTGCACTAGATGTGTTTGCTTGTTTGTTTGTGGCAGCAACATGATGTCGCCTAGAGGGTGAGACAAAGGCAGGACCCCTGCAGCAAGTTTTGATGATGAGCAGGACAGCAGCTAAGGAGGCATACAGCAGGAGCTGTGCCACATAATGCAGAGATTTACCCAGACTTTCAGTAGGAATAATACAGGT
The DNA here is from genome assembly GCA_024699735.1 of Posidonia australis. NCBI lineage: Eukaryota > Viridiplantae > Streptophyta > Magnoliopsida > Alismatales > Posidoniaceae > Posidonia > Posidonia australis. Next base: position 9,746 of record JAMKQA010090869.1, read on the forward strand.
GGGACGAAGGCTGACCTATGGCTCAAAGAGTTTTGTCGACTAGGTGTGCCGACTTTCGATGGTCGAAGCAAGCCAGAAGAATGCAAGTCGTGGCTGCTAGAAGTGGAGAATATTCTTGAAGGCATGGAATGCTCAGTAGAGAAATGGATCTGATTGGCGCTGATCAATGGTGGAGAGCCACACGTCTCATGAAATTCCCAAGTTCTAACTTGTTGATGATCTCTTGGGAGGATTTTTGGGATGTTTTCTATGAAAAGTACTTTCCAGAACATGAAAGGGATAGGCTAGATAGGGAATTCTAGAATCTGAAGCAAAGCAGTATGTTGGTAGTTGACTACGAGGTGACCTTCACTTGGTTAGAACAGTTCTCACAAATATTTGATACAGAGAAGCGCAAAGCTAAGAGGTTTGTGGAAGGTTTGAGTCCAACAATCAGATCAAAGGTCCTAGGCCACCGATGCCCAGCCTTGGTGGATGTAGTGGAGCTAGTAGCCCGATACAAGGATGGTCACAAGCTGCTCCTGGAAGACACCCCATGGGAAAGAGAAAGATGTTTGCTTCATGATCATCTACTTCAAGGATACAAAGTGTAGACACCCCGATTTTAAGGTGACCCAGAGATGAGTTATCCTTATGTTGCTTTGGATGTGATCAACCCCTAAACCAAGCCCCAAACCTATTAGCATGCCAGAGCCCAAAATCTGTGAGCTGGGTGGGCGCACCAAGGAGGCGCACCAAGGTGGCGCACCAAGTTGGCGCACTAAGGTGGCGCACCAAGGTGGCGCACCAAGGTGGCGCACATCACTGGCTCACCAAGCAGGCGCCCAGCCACTTCGCAAGCTGCGGCTGCAGACCTTCCATCTTCCAAGGATGTTACCTTGCAAACGAATGTGCCAAGGAATATTCGAGGCTTTTCGTTTGCAACGCCCTTCATTTCTCATGAGTTACCCTTTGATAGATCCCTATAAAAGGACCTCCATAGCAACCATTTGAGAACGATCTTTTTTGGGGAGAAAACTCTGGTGCTGAAATCTGAGAAACAGATCTGCACTAAAGCAAGCTTTTGCAAGAGTTCCTCCTTCCACTCAACAACCAAAATTTGTGTTCTGGAGCTCTCCCTTGCATCCTAAAGCACCCTTGGTCCTTCCAAAGCAACAAGGATCATCTTATTTCTGGTATTTCAAGGAGGAAACATCATAAGAGGT
>JAMKQA010090872.1:0-10844 GCA_024699735.1 Posidonia australis
CTCCGTCTGCTTAAAAGATTGGTACGATGTGGTTGACCGTCTTCAAGGATTGAGCTTGAAGTCTGAATCAGAAGAAGACGATGATGCGACATCAACTTCAACAGGCAGAATAGACTCCCCAAATGAATAATTCTTGATGTAAAATTTTTAAAGAAATGTAAAAAAAATGATGTAAATATCTTTTGTATTTTTTATGTAAAAAAATTGTTGTATTTCAAATATTTTTTTATTAATAAAAAAAATTCAGTTTAGACCCAATAGACTGACCCATAGGCCTGACCCACATACGGACCATGGGCCGTGCTTGGCCCATGGTCTGCAGGAACCGGTCCAGCCTGGTCTAGCCCGGTCCAACCCGTTTTCCAACTCTAGTCAAGTGTGCACTGCATGCAGTGTACGTATTGATTGGACTTAATAGATACGTATGGGTTATGACAGATGTAGATTCCAACAACCCATTTGAGTGCCACTTATTATATCCAGTGGTAATACTGCATTCTTCGACGGGTTACTTTTTGGGCTGTACAAAAAGGCCTTTCCAATTAACCGTGACCAGAGATGGCGAATAATGAGAGAAGAGCCCATCAATACTCTATTGTCAGGGGGGGATTTAATTTGTTGGAGAATCTTCTCCTTTCATTCAATCCTAGATCGCCTTTTCTTAATGATGGTGGTGGTCAAGTGGACCCATGATTTCCACTTCCTATTTACTTGTTGGTGCAAAATCCAGCCCATTTATGCCACAGCCCATTATGCTTTTGTAGGCTTTAAATTAGACTTCTGTTGTGGCCCTACCAGTTTATTGTACAAGGGATAAACTCTTGATTAAGATTTAAGATATTCCTATTAGTGATGAGAATGCTTTTTATTGAAGAGAGCATGTCGATAAGAGAATGAAAATTCCAACTCTACTTTGATATTATTGATACTTACGTTCAGGAGTAAAGCTTGTTGGTGGACCACTTGCCAATATTACTTCTTGAGGTTTCGCTAAAGAGTGGAAGATAAGTGCATTATCAAAATCTTCCTCCGTGTAATGTAATTCACTCAATAACAAAGCAATTTCTTTCATTGGAAGGCAGTCATTTAGATTCGGTTCCTATTAGATACATGTATAATCTACGTTGTTTACAAATCAACATAAGTTACATGTGAATCGTAATCATTAAGCTCCTTCCGTTTCTATGAGCTCCAATCCCTTCTTACATGTCAACTGCCTTGGAATTCTTGCTACAATTTTTCATAGTTTACAAAGGAAAATTAACAAAAGAAAAACTAGAAGAAAAGAAAACTTTGATGTTTCCATTTTTGTACATATGTAAATGTAATATATCCTTTTGTCACTTCCTTATTAAATGCTTCGGTCTGCTGAACCCCATAAAACCCTAGGATATATTGTCATTATCTTATCTTTTGATTTGTGAGTGTTGAGTGGATCACTGTAGCATTCCAGCAGAAGAAACCCTTCATGTCAATATGAGCTTTCTGTTAGATGAGTTGTTAATTATTGATAAGTAGATATAAAAGATAAAATAATTATTTCAATTTATACAATCTTTTACGAGTTCTCTTGGTGGGACTATTAAAATAATAAAAAGCTTGAACCAAATTTGAAGACAATCAATAGAGAGAATCATGACATGCATTACTCTTATAATCAAGGTTTTAGAAATCGTACCAGAAAACAAATAGGAGTATTGGTTTTGATTCAAAGTAGTTCAATCAATGGTTCATTCTAATTCAATCAGTATTGACATCATCAATAAGTGAATAGTTAATTAGAACGATCCGGTATCATTTTTTTGATTCAAAACCAAGTTTAACTCAGTTTTCATATTAATACTTCTACAAAATATAAACCAGTTTACAATATACATAAACGTATTTTCAAATAAACATAAGAATATCCATTTATATGAATCAACCTGTTTGATCTTCAATGTAAACAAATTTTGATTTTGATATAAAACAAGTCAAATGAAATGATAAATATGGAACCAACAGTAATATCGCATACTAACTAGCATGCATAATAAATCATGATTATACAATCTAAGATAAAAAAAAAGATCATCAAACAATAATGAACAATAGCATGCATACAAAATTCAAGAATTGCGGAAGCTAGGACTTCATATGACGGAAGATAACAAATTTAATATCTCATTTATATACTCTGTGATTTAATATTGTGACTAGTGATTAATGATTTACGAAGGAACTTCTAATTGGGAAAAGAAGTGCGTGAACATTTATTTGGTTCAAGAGTTTGAAGGTCAGTAAATAATAATTCAGGTATTGGGTTCAATAGGTACATAATAAATATGAATAGAGAGCATGCAGGTTGCTTCATGGCAAGAGTGCAACCTAATAAATATCATCAGAATTGTTTTTAATACAGTACCAAAGGTTACAGCTCACTTATATATTCATATGGATAGGACACTGGCCTTCTCCTACATTTATTGATCTCATCCCATGGTGATTACAGCAGGAAAATTTATTAGTGGGAAAAAAAAACGATTAGGATTTAGAATCACTGTTTACAGCTTCTCATTACTCCCATATATATTCACAATCATATGTGCCGGTGGCCGGCATTCCACATGCAATAGCAGTTCCTATTTTGGATCATTGTCTAAAAATACACCTAGTAATTAGAATCCACTCTCCATCTGTAAACCTTCCAAGCAGCCCATGTGGCCATTGACGAGAGGGTACGCAGTTCACTGTTTGACACCATGAAATGTTAAATTCATGCATGCTTCGGACCTGCTAGCTTTTGAGCTTACTGCAACTTTTGGAGGAAACTAGTAAAGGTTTTGGATATTAAATTGTAGTTCAGATCGACACCACATGATCTTGTTTGGAAACCATGTGTGCACAACGGATGTACTCGACGGTTTGTATTCATAATTATCTGTTATAAATGTGTTTTTGTGATAAGGATTCAGGATCCATTTTGAGAGCTTGTCTAATTATTTAGTTTTTTGAATTTTATATGTAATTTTTATGTTAGAATATGCAACTTCTTAAGAAGTTCTTGATTAACCATTTTTTATGGAAGTACAGAAGCCAAGATTGTTTTGTCTTATCTGACAAAACTTGGATTTTAGAGTACTGTTTGGTATTTTTATATCATTGTTATAATTTTCAGTATTTTATGTTATTTATTTTATCTGGAAAATCATGAAATCCAGAAGCTAATATCCCAAAAGCACGGGAAAACTACTCCAGACTGATCTAATTGATGTTTCATAATTTTTGAAACAATCTCATGGTATTAGACGGTTAATATTTAATAACATACTTATTGTGATCATATATCTAAGAAAATTTGTAATGGCTTCTTAAAACAACCTCGTATTCATCAATGGCGTTCTTGAGTAAAATTATTCAATACAAAACGCTATTTTCTTTACCTCAACTGTCAATTCATTAGTACCTAATAAAGCCTAAAACTTAGTAATGATCATTACTCAGATGCATTACAAAACGATCATTGCTGACTAAACATCGACTAACCTTATAAAATCTTAAAATAGTAACGCAAGAGCTTAATAGAACAAAAATCATTCAAGATATAATAAGGTTAGATAATGTTTCTTTTCTTTTCTTTTTAATGTTTGATTCAAGATAACGTTTAGATCATCCAGAACTAAGGAGATGTAGCTGAAACTTTTTGACATGTGCGCACTACTATGATCATAGCTAGGTACGTTGCATAATTACATTGACTTCTATCTAGTCTAGACTGATATAAGGGAGGATGCTTTGTGTCGCTTTTAGGAAAGAAGAAATGCTTTTCATTGACAAAGAACAGCCATCACCAAAGACTCTTTCTTATGTAGTTTTGTGGTCCTTTGTTATAGGTTCAGCAATACTTTAACGTATAATAAGGATGCACATAGTTAATCCCTTATTAACGTATAATAAGGATGTACATAGTTGATCCCTTAGGATTATCGGAGTGATTGAATAATGATCTCACTATTCTAATGATTATAGATTGGAAATTTGACTTTAGCGGTGCAAAAAAAAAAAAAAAAAAGAGGGTTGGGGCGGGAGAGGGGGGTTTGTTGTGAATCATATAGTTATGTTTGGTAACCAAACAATATTGATCAAGTTGAAAGAAATTACGATCAAATTGAACCATTTAATTATTTAAATTAAATCAAACCAAATCTTTAAATTTTCAGTTTAGTTTGATTCAATTCATGTTTTATTGTTTATTTTTATTTATGATCTACATGACTATAAATAAATAAAATATTAATCAATAATTAGCTAAAAAACAATATATAATTAGATATTACATTTTTGTTATCTTAGAAGATTTTTTTAAGTAAAGTTAAAAATAACATATAACAACAATATTCTGAAACCATGTATTTATCTCTTATTAAGTTTAACTTGAATAAAAATATAAATCCATGTTTATATTCAGGATATAAAATGATATGTGTGTACTTAAACAAACCATCTTTCATCTTGACTAGTAAATTTTTTGAGTTAAATCAAAGTATTGTTTATAGAAAAATTAAATCATAAAATATAATTAATTTTGATTCAATTTAATGATTTAAACAAAATAAATGTGCATCCTAATGTATGGCTCGTCGTTGATCGAGTGTCATTCATGAAAAAAAATACTACTGATCATTTAGACTCTATCTTTAACCACAATAATCTATGTAAAACTACCGTTGGGAGGGTGGTCGCAAAGAGATGGGTGATGAGGATGGTAGCGATTGTGGAGAGGATGGAGAGTTGTGAACAAACGAAGACGAAAAGGAGGAGGTAAGTGAAGGAGGACGAAGAAACAAGTGAAGAAGAACGTATGTTCCCATTTGAATTTCAATCTAAAATTCCCTGAAAACTAAAACTCATTCCTTTTTTATGTTTTAGAAATGAACAAAAAGTATATTCTTTTTCAACGAAGATACAAATACCACTTAAAAAAGTGACTAAATAGAAATTATTTTATTTCCTTTTGATTCTGATAACACAAATCTCCCCATTGTATTGACAAAAGACAACAAGACACTTTCAACTAAAGAAGTTAAGCCATTGTAACACTTCGTCGTACCACTAAAACTAGAAAACCATTCATGTGTGCATCCATATCACGGACAAGCTATAATAAGAGAAGTTTGCTCGAATTAAAGCATGTAATCCCAAATAAGGTGCAATTCGTCCTAGTTGTCATGCAATAAAGTTCTTTAGTGCAACTCAAATTAAGAGAAACCCCATATGGCCACAAATGAACTTAATTAAGTGAGCTTGTAAAAAAAAAGGGAAAAAAGGTATCGACAACCACGACCAATGAAGTTGTTTATTGATGTCTTTGTCTACCAATTTGTGTAAGCGTAGATCATGTAGAACTTTATCCAAAATTCCTTTTGGTTAAAATTACACACAAATAGTGTAGATATCCAGGATTTTAGTTCTCAATTAGTAAAACAAATCAACCAGATTAGCAGAAGCATTGCTCATCCCATACATTATATTGCCACTTGTTTTTTGTCGAGTCAACTAACTAATAGGTCTCGGACCACCTAATTAAAACGTTGGATTGGCAAGTCTCCTGAATAAGAATATTTCTCATAGAATATTCCATGCTCTTTCTTCTCTTTTTTTATATAGTCCACATCAATGTCTCCTTAATTATCACATGTTATGTTTTGTATATTGTGACGGCTAAGTACAAAATATATTATTATATTTGTATCCATACCGACGACAGCCTCGAGCTTGGTGCGAAAGGCCAAATACGCGAGGATCCGAAAAGTTACGGCAAAATAATAAAAATAATGATAAAAGAATGTAGGAGTCGCCACCTAGTCTATTTGAAAACGGAAGACGAGGAAAACCGCTTAAAACACTCAAATCATGCAAATAAGCTAATGAAAAAGAAGGTCTCAAACCAGAAATGGGCAAGGATCCCTGTTACGCACGAGGAAGGTATTAGACACCCTCGTACGTCCGAAAAATCGATCTTTCTATGGGTTTCTCATTTACTTATATGAAATGTTGGCTTTTCAGCCTTTTCTGTACGCCCGAGGGCGATATGCCATGCCATGCTAAGTGATTAGTGTCTTATGCTAAAATAAGGGTGCATGGAGTGCAGAGTGTGTCCTAATACTCAGAAGTATTGCTCATATAATGGGTCAAACATTGATGCAAAAATATTGCATAAATAAGATCAAGGATCTAAGTACTTCGAGCGATTTTCATCCTTGCTTTACTATATGCCAAATGTGATCTAACATGCATAAAAATGTTTAAAAACAGAGTTGGGTCTTCTTGATATATCAAGGAAGAAAACCAGAAAAATCTAGAAGTAAATCAAAATAAGAAATCCTACTAGAAACTATGCGAAGGCCACTGTGTGCTACTGAAAAAACAGACTGATGTGCCTGTTTGGTGCGTCAGACTGGTGCTCCAGTCTGGTGCGCCACCTAGGTGCTCATGTGGGGGCCAGAAAGATGTGCCAAAGAAAACACCAAAAATCCATGCAGTGCAATGTAATAATGTATTCCAGAAAGTTATGCAATGTAAAGTCTTTGTAAACCCAAGAACTGCAATTTGAATATCTAGGAAAATCCAAGTATGAGAAGATATATGGACCTTGTGCTTAAGGACTGCAAGCCTCACACAAGATCACACACTTTTCATGATAAATAAAAGCAAACAAGATTCAGCCATACTACCTGGATCATGGGCTAATGCATAGGAATCTCCATATAGGAGTATGGGACAATCAGCCTACCAGATTTCAGCTATAGGCTGAATATGCAAGGTGCAAAAGGTCTTGAAAACAGTGCCATCTTGGGTTGAAATCATGCATGCAAAGACATGTAATATCAGAAAATCAACACCAAGAAAATTAGAGTCAAAATCATCCGAGAAACCATGCAGATTGGGATGCAAATAGGGTGATTTGCTCTCTGACCAGACTGGTGCACCAGAGTGGTGCTCTAGTTAGGTACGCCACTCTGGTGCTCCAGTTTGGTGCGCCAGAATGATGCTCCCCAGAAAACCTTAATCAGACTGCTGTCTGTTTCAGAATCTGGTCTAGATTTTATAGATTAGTGATTTTTCTTTGATCAGATCAGTTATGCAGATGATAAAAACAGAAACATGATAAGATACAAACAAATGGAAATCTTTTATTATTTGGTTCCAAATCATAACAAATCATGGGTTATGGGCTGAAATACTTGTATGGGATTCTAAAAGATAGGAAATGAGTGAGTGAACTTAACAGTCATATGCAAACGATGAATACATAAAGGCTATATTTGCTACTTATTCTCTAGCATGTATGTGCATGAATCTTGGTTCTTGGTGTAAAGAAACAGAGAAGAAAGACAAATTCACATAAGTGTTAGAATGCAGATTTTACATACAAATTTTAACATGTTGGGCATCTTATATATGGAGCAGTTATCTCATCATGAAATTCTCATGTAAACGAAAGGAAAAATCAGATTATATATGAAGTTCATGACATGTTTTATTCAATGCAAGAACTGAGATTAAAAATAAAAGAAAGGAGAGGAGTCTACCTTGTCCGAGGTGTTCCTTCTAGAAAAACCCAAGATAATATGATCCTTGTTGCTTTGGAAAGGCTGGAGATGCTTTAGAATGCAAGGGAATGCTCAAGAAGACGAGATTGGGTTGCTGGAATCAGTAGATAGTTTGCTCAAGATCCTCCAAATGACTGCCTATGGGGGTCTTTATATAGTATTTTGCAAAGGTAACTCTCATGGAATGCAGGCTGCAGCCTCGCAAATGAAGAGCCTGACGTAGATTCCCATGGCATATTCGCTGGTGAAGGTTACAAACATGGGAGGTGGAAAGCCAACAGCCAACAGCTTGAAAAGTGGCTGTGCGCCAACTTGGTGCGCCAGGATGGTGCTCCACATTGGTGCGTCACCTTAGTGCTCCAGCTATGTGTGCCACTTTAGTGCTCCTGATTGGTGCTCTAGCTAGGTGTTCAATATTGGTGCTCTAACTTGGTGCTCTTCCCTAGTTGTCTGAATTTCTAATTGGGTTGCGGGCCTGCTATAAGTTTGTGGTTGGGTTAGCTGATGGGATTGAGTTTGGCATATCCAAAGCAACATCTAGAAAGTTTATCTATGAGCCACCTCAAAATCGGAGTGTCTACAATATCAATGGAGAAGGCTGTGGATAGATCATTTAGAGCTAAATATTTCATCATTTTAATTCCCATGCAAAATAGAGGGTCCAAAGTAACTAAATAAATAATTACTATGATCATAGATTGGTACGTTGCATAATTACTTCAGCTTCTATCTAGTCTAGTCTAGTCTAGGTACGTTGCATAAATAGAAGGTCCAAAATAGGTATGTTTTGTCTCGCTTTTAGGAAAGGAGAAATGTTTTTCATTGACTTAGGGTATGTTTGGTAGAACTTCAGCTTTTGAACTTAAGTGTAGAAGTTAATTTCTGACTAGAATCTATCATACCTTAGTTTTTGAAAATATAAAGGAATCACTATTTTAAAAGCTACATATTTCTAAGAAGTTGACAGTGTTTGGTAAAACTATTGCACCATTGAAGCTTCTGAAGAAAAGTTATATGCTCAAAAGCTATCCAAAATTTCTACCAAACGAATATTTAGAACAACCATCACCAAAGGCTAAGTTACCTTTCTTATGCAGTTTTGTTATCCTTTGTTATAGGTCCAACAATACTTTAACATGTAAAAGGGATGCGCATAGTTAATCCCTTAGGGTTATCCGAGTGATTGAGTAATGATCCCACTATTCACAATAATTGTAGATTAGCAGTGTAAAAAAAAAAGGTCCAAGAGATTGCACGTAGTTATGTTTGGTAACCAAACGGTATTAATCAGGTTGAAAGAAATTGCAATCAAATCGAACCATTTAATTATTTAAACTAAACCAAAAACCAAATCGTTAACTTTTCAGTTGAGTTTTGTTCAGTTCATAGTTTATTGTTTATTGTTTATTTATGATCTACATGACTATAAATAAATAAAATATTAATCAATAATTAGCTAAAAACAATACATAATTAGATATTACATTTTTGTTATCTTAGAAGATTTTTTAAGTAAATTTAAAAATAACATATAACAACAATATTTCTGAAACCATGTATTTATCTCTTATTAAGTTTAACTTGAATAAAAATATAAATCCATGTTTATATTCAACATATAAAATGATATATGTGTACTTAAACAAACCAGCTTCATCTCGACTTGTAAATTTTTTGAGTTAAATCAAAGTATTGTTTATAGAAAAATTAAATCATAAAATATAGTTAATTTTGATTCAATTTAGTGATTTGAACCAAATGAATGTGCACCCTAATGTATGGCTCGCGCGTTGATCAAGTGTCGTTCATGAAAAAAAATATTACTGATCATCAGACTCTATATTTGACCACAATAATCTATGTAAAACTATCATAGGGAGGGTGGTGGCAAAGAGATAGGTGATGAGAGTGGTGGCGATTGTAGGGAGGATAGAGGATTGTGAACAAACGAACATGAAGGAGGAAGAGGAGATGAGTGAAGGAAGACAAAGAAAAAAGGGAAGAAGGACATGTGTTTCCGTTTGAATTCCAATCTAAAATCCCTTGAAAATTAAAATTAAATCCTTTTTTATGTTCTAGAAACGAACAAAAAGTATATTCTTTTTCAACAAAGACACAAATATCACTTAAAAAAGTGATTAAAATTATTTTCTTTCCTTTTATTTTCTTTTGATTCTGATAACACCAATCTCCCCATAGTATTGACCAAAGACAACAAGACACTTTCAACCAGAGACGTTAAGCCATCGTAACTCTTCGTCGTACTGTTGAAACTAGAAAACCATTCATATGTGCATCCATATTACGAACAAGCTATAATAAGAGGAGTTTGCTGGAATTAAAACATGTAACCTCAAATAAGGTGCAATTCATCCTAGTTGTCATGCAATAAATTTCTTCTGTGCAACTCAAATTAAGAGAAACTCCATATGGCCATATATGAACTTAATTAAGTGAACTTGTAAAAAGAAAAAGAAAAAAGGTATTGACAACCATGGTGAACGTAGTTGTTTATTGATGTCTTTGTCTACCAATCTTTGTAAATGTAGATCATGTAAAACTTTATCCAAAATTCCTTTTGGTTAAAATTACACACAAATAGTGTAGATGTCCAGGATTTTAATTATTGAATAGTAAAACCAATCAACCATATTAGCAAAAGCATTATTCATCCCATACATCATATTGCCACTTGTTCTTTGTCAAGTCAGCTAAGTAATATGTCTAACCCAATTAATACGTCTCGGACCACTTAATTAAAACATTGGATCGGCAAGTCTCTTGAATAAGAATATTTCTTATAGAATATTCCATGCTCTTTTTTTTAACATAGTCCACAACAAGGTCTCCTTAATTATCACATGTTTTTTTTTTGAAACAATAAATTTCTATTAGTACTTCTCTTGACTATGAAAATCACTACCAGGAGTTAAAAAATGTCCAATATTATATATCTCATAGAACTATAAGTTCTGATCAAACAAAATCTGACATACAACCAATGTTCATATGAATAACAAAATTTCCAAAAAAAAAGCAATACAATATCAAAATGATTAACAGGACGTTAATCATTGGACAACATGGTCTCTAGTAGGATCCGAAGGAGACAGAAGTTGTCCAACCATCCCTAGACATGGAAAACGGGCCGGACCGGCCCAGGGCAGCCTGGCCAGGCCCGAGCCCGGCAAAAAGCGCCCCGGGCCGAGCCCAGCCCAGCCGGCCCGCCAGGTAGGCCCAGTCCGGCCCGCC
>JAMKQA010090900.1:0-10406 GCA_024699735.1 Posidonia australis
CTTGGTGCGCCACCTAGGTGCGCCCAGCTACCTCACAGATTTCTGGGCTCTGGCTTGCTAATAGGCTTAGGGCTAGGTTTAATGGCTGATCACATCCAAAGCAACATACGGATACTCATCTCTGGGTTACCTCAAAATCGGGGTGTCTACAACTACATAAGCTAGATCCTGATGAGAGAGCGTCAAATACTGCAAGCTGCCGACCATGCTCCTGTAACTCGTGGCATTAGAAAGGGGTTCACCATCTTCAGGTTGTAGTCTAGAGCCAAGCTGTAAAAGAGTGGGGCTTGGAGAACAATTTTCCATGCCAAACTTTGTTAGTAAATCAATTGCATATCTGGTTTGTGTAAGGTGCAAACAATCAGAGTTAGTTGTAATCTCCATTCCAAGGAAAAATCCCAGTGTGCCCAAGTCCCTGCAATCAAATTCTTAACAGAGTAGTTCAATAACGTGATTAATGAGAGAGTTGTTGTTGCCAGTAACAATAAAATCATCCACATAGACAAGAATGAGCACTGTGGAAGATTTATCATGTTGGATGAACAAGGATGAATAAGAGAGGCTCGACCAAAAGCCATGACCTGTGAGAAATTGTTGTAGACGATGGAACCAGGTGCGAGGGGCCAGTTTAAGACCATAAAAGGGAACGGTTGAGCTTGCAAAGATGGTGTGGCCGAGAGGGATCCTTATACCCTGGTGGCTTCTTCATATAAACTTCTTCCGTTAATAATCCTTGAAGAAACGCATTGCGCACATCTAGTTGATGCAAATGCAAGTGAAGCATAGCAGCTAGAGAAAGAATGGTGTGAATGGTAGATTGTTAGATGACTGGACTGAAGGTTTCTTCAAAGTCTATGCTATGTTGCTGATGGAAACCTTTGGCAACCAAGCGAGCCTTGTGACGCTCTACAGAGCCATCTACACGTCATTTCACTCGAAAGACCCACTTAGAGCCAACTATATTGATGTATGGTGCTGGAGGAACTAGAGTCCAGGTATTGTTGCGGAGAAGAGAATGAAACTCGTCATCCATGGCACTGCTCTAGTGAGGGTAGCATTTGGCCTTTGTATAGGATTAAGGCTCATAGAGAAGGGGATCAGAGAGCTCGGTAGTATGAGACTGGGGCAAAGGATGAAGATGTGTGTTGCATAGTTTGTCTGACATACGATGAAATTTCTTGGGTTGGCTCGAAGAGGTTTCAGGTGAAATGGTATTGCCAGAGGAGGAAGCAGATGAGGTGGCCGTTTTATGCAACATGGATGGTGGAGATTGAAAGTTGGCATTGGAAACAGTGTGATTGGGATTACCCATAGGAGTGAGAGGAGAGACATGTGGGGACAGAGTTGAAGCAGGATTTAAATTTGAATGTAAAGGAGACTTGTGGATGTATGAGAGTGGTGAACGAAACAGGGAGAAGACGATTGGCAGGGAATGGACTCCAATTGATTGGAGTAGGGGAATCGCTCCTCATAAAACACCACTTGTCTAGAGATGAAGATGCGACCAGTAGGTAAGTGAAGGCATTTATACCCAGGTTGTTTAGTAGAATAGCCAATGAATATACAAGGAAGAGATCGTGGTTCAAGCTTGTGTTTGGTACAAGGAACGAGGTGAGGATAACAAAGATAGCCGAAGACCTTGAGAATGGACAGATTTGGAGATTTACGGAACAAGGATTGAAAGAGGAACGTGCCATTAAGAATAAGAGTGCTTGTGTGGTTGATTAGAAAGGTGGCAGCGAGGAAGGCATGAACCCAAAGAGTATCTAGTAAACTAGCTTGATAGAGGAGATACCGTCCCATGGAAACGATATGTCTGTGTTTCCTTTCAACCATGCCGTTTTGTTCTGATGTGTGAGGACATGTTAGCTGATGAGTGATGCTGGAAGTGATGAGAAAAGAGGAGAAGACACGATTTACAAATTCACTACCGTTATCAGTGCAAATAGATTTGATTGTGGTTGAAAGAAGATTTTCCACCATTGATTTAAATTGAGAGAAACAAGAGAATACTTCTGATTTTCTGGTTAAAGGATATAATCAAGTGAACTGAGTACAATCGTCAACAATAGATAGGTAGTATAGACACCCTTTTGATGCATTGGACGTGAGTCCCCAGAGAACAAGATGAAGTAATTACAAAGGTGATGATGTTGTGTGTTGATGACGATGAAAAGGTTGGCTGGTGGACTTGCCCAACGGACAGATGGTACAGTCACGCTTGAGTGGAGAATGTTTGATGTGAGAATCTCGTAGAGTTTGCTGTAGAGCAGCAGATGAAGGGTGGCCAAGATGGAGATGCTAGAGAGAGGAGGTGGAAGTAGCAGATAGACAGACAGGAGTGCTGGGAGAGGGAAATGAGGCAAGATATGATCCTTGACAACTAGGACCACTGAGAAGAGTTCAACCAATCCTCTTGTCCTTCACATAAAAACCTTGATCATCAAGTATGAAGAAACAATGGTTAACATGTGAAAATCGTTGAACTAATATGAGTTTTTTGGTTTGAAAAGGAACATGAAGAATGTTAGAGAGATGAACAGAGTTGGAAAATGAAGACGAGCCAATGCTTGTGATGGGTAGAGAATTGCCATTGCCAACAATGACAGTATTGTTACCTGATTAGGGGGAGGAAACTTGCAGATTCTGGATATGTGGTGTCATATGCTAGGTAGCCCCTGAATCTATGTACCAAGAGGCATAATCAGGTTGAGTATAGTCCAAAGTTGGAGAAGCAATGTAGGCAAAGTTGCCACGTTCGTAGTAGATACATGCTGTGTGGCCATACTTATTGCAAATTTGACATAAGACATTAGTATCAATGGTAGATGGAGTGGGTAGGAGAGGTGGAAGATGAGATTTGTACTAATTGTAGTTCTGACCACCTCTTCCACGACCATGGTGGTTCCGACCACCCCTTCCTCGATGATTATTATTTCGGCCATCAGAGCAACCTCCAAAAGTATTTGGTGATTGAGTAGGAGTGGAGCTGGTGGTAGGAGATGTTTGGGTAGCAAGAGCAGTGTTACTTCGTTTTATGTATTGTTCTTCTTGAAGAAGAAGATCATAAACATCGTCGAAGGTGATGGTGCTCTAAAAGTGAAGAGAAGTGATAAATCCAGTGAACTCTGAGCCATGACCATCCATAACATAGTCAATGAGATCAAAGTCAGAAATGGGAGCATCGACAACAACGAGTGAGTCAGATATAGTTTTGGCATGAAGGAGATAGTCGACCATTGTTTGAGTTCCAGTTTTCTTTAATGTTCGTAGTTGTTCACGAAGTGTTCTTATGTGAATTTTTGATACAGGTGAAAGCCTTTTGGATAGGTTCACTAATTGATTCCTCGGAAACACCAAGGAAAGAACGATACAACTAGTGGGGAAATGGAGATGATACATCATGAATAAGATTGGTAAGACGCACGAAAGATGAGGTAGAATGAAGAGAAAAGACGGAGTTGACTCCTAAGGGACCTAGTGCTCCCGGGGCTGAGTGCTGTGGTAAGGGCTGGCTAACTATGTTGGGATGTGTTGGGGGTGCATGTGCAGCTACTGATGTGGGTGCTGGGCCTATTGCCTGTGTGCTAATAACGATGACCTTTTGGTCAATCAAGTCCTGGATTGCGTCTCTCAGTGTGAGGCAATTGTCCGTCGAGTGGCCTGCGATCCGGTGGAAATTGCAGAACGCATTTGTGTTATACCATGTAGGAAGCGGACTTGGTGGTGGACAAATCTCAAGCAGACTCAAAAGGAATGCAACTTTAGGGAACACCATGCTAAATGGCTCCACTGAAGGGGTATAGTGGCGCTTGTCGCGACGTTGTCGCTTCGACTGTGGATGTGCCAATGGTTGGCGCATCCTAACCTGTGGGGTAGGATAAATTGGAGTGGCAGTGGTAGTGATGTGTGATGCATGAGGTGCTCTATGTGTGGGTGCATAAATTACTTGGTACTGAAGGAGTAAATGGACATTTACCAGTGCAGCAGGGAATCTAATGTAAGAGACTGTATTCTTAGAGGGATCCCACCTCTTGGGAGGATCGACATTATGGTTATCGTTGTTGTTGTTGTTGCTGCTAGCACCACTATATGAGGAAGTGGCCTGTTTGGCAAATGCAGAGAGTGCTGGAAAACTACCGCCGTGCAATGAACTCTCAACACGAGCACCCGCCCGAAGCAAAGTAGAAAAAGTGGTGACTAGTTGTATACTAAGCAGAACCCTGACTGCTAGCTATGCCCCTCGGATCATGAGATCAGAATGAGTCATACCATCTGCGATTTCAACTACCATCTTGCCCATCTTCTCTCTTTCATCTCACGAGTTGAGGATTTCAACTGTAAAACGTTTTTTCTTCTTCTTGTAAATAAGCCTTTAAAAGGAAATAGTTCGATAGGTTTCAAAATGACTTGATGCTCTACCGTCAAATTGGATATTGAAAAAATCAGACGCATGTCTGACTGCATGACAACATGAAGATCAGAGTTGCTGATCATGTCATCCCGGGAGCAAGAATCATGAGTTGGACAACGGTAACTGAAGACTCCATTGTAAGGCTAGCTTGACCTATGCATTCATCATAAACAACTCAAATAAATAAAAATTAGAAAATTTCAAGGTATCAATGGCATATTATATATATATTATAAAATTGTGACGGTCATTAGTAGTTACAATTATTTATTTATAGTTGTAAATCCGACCATTCATATGTTCGAATTAATAACGAAGATTGAAAGTTTCCAGTCATCAAGTTCATTAACACCTTTGTGGGTATCGTAGACACACTAATGAAAATTGTGTTACTAAATTTTGCTTGCTATCTTATGCTAAAAATCACTCTTGATGTCCATCTATTTGAGTTCCTCTGGTGATAATTACCATGTGTGTGTTTGCCACGTTGGTCTGTCTCGCCGTACAAACATAACATATGATATGAGTTTGTTCCTAAATGAATGCACAGACTTCTATAATACCTGTAAACTAGACACATATATGAAATCTTCTTAGCTTATCATACGTATATCGAGGACAGTACTAGACCATATATGAACAAATTTACCTCATCATATAATCAGTTGGTGATGAATCAGTAGAGCAATCACAAGCGCCGATCCGATGTCTTTGAATCGGGAGAGGTCTGCAGTCTTCTTCTGCCACAGAAGCCACTTGATATCCAATCCCCACTGGAAACAGCAAAGAAATCTAGAAACACAGAATTGTGGCCCATTCTTAGCTTCCTGCATTATGTTTCCTCCTTTACAAATGGATAAGAGTAAGGCAGTCTGCACTAAACAGTATGTCTACCAATTTGCAAATGTAGACGACTGGTAGTCGTAAGGCTCCATCTGATATCAAAACATAATCATATATATATATATGCATGTCTGGTCTACCATCACCACATTCTCTAAGGCCCATTTGCCCAAGACTTTCCACCGGAATTAAAGGATCCCAACACAATCATAATTTCTTAACACAAGAAACAAAGGTAGCATTTAATAGCGTTTATGGGAAATCAGATTATTTCCATGATCGTAGAGTTTTTAAAAAAGTAGGTCTTCACAGTTTTTTTAAAATCATCATCTTTAAAAACTTTCATTTATAAAAGAAAAGCTGATGTATTAAAATAATCTAACGTATTCAACTTTTTAAGAATAAGTACATTTTTTTTCTAAAAGTTGGTTCCAATGATTGTTACTAAATGGACCATAAGACAGATCTAATTGTGCAGTGCATGGTGTTAGCTCATGCGACATGAGATCGGAGAATGGAATGGAATGGTATTACAAGCTGTCTGTTTTGTACGTGGCGGAACACCGACTGCAAGAATCAAACTTAAGGCTTCTTCTTTACACAAACCAATTAAAGAAGAGTTCAGAACTCAGATCACATACCCAGCAACCAGGGAGTGATTAGAACTTATCACGTATCTGCATCAAACAACCAACAACAGCTCACAGTTTCACATACAATAGAATAAGCGCAAGTGGTTTTGTTAATTTCGTTTGATGAAAGATGAGAAGCTGGCCACATGAAGATGATGATATTTTTCAGGTCACATCTCACTTTTGGAATTATAATCGATGCTGTTCTTCCAAAAGACATGTAATAATAATTAAAGATGGTCCAAGCGCATAGTGAATTCCAATGAGTGTGATAGCCAACCACAGTACAACAATAAAGATCTATCAGACAGAGAAAAAACAGCAGAAAAGGAATTCAGTCGTGATGGTGGTCATGGTGATGCATGATAAAAAAGAAAAGAAAGAGTCAAAAGAGAAATGTGAAAAAGGTTACCAAGTAACTGAAATGGCCAGGTTGTCTGCCAGGATGTTGAAACTTCTTAATGCTTTCTCAATTCGAACCTCGTTAAAATGTATATATGTTATTTGTTCAATGTAAATACTTGTTTACATTGCATATGCTTAAAGATATACATCTGAGCCGACCCAATATGAGCATACATGTAGAAGGCCATGCCCATGCATGCATGAATCGTCCTTTTATCACAAGATAATATATATATTATTGATAACGATGACACTAACAACATACACGAATTTAGCCAACAAGCCATCATCACTCTGGTGACTGGCATTCATTCAGCTTGCCTTCGATTCATCATCGCTACTGTCCGCCTCAACAGTGTCATAAAGGGGAAAAGAGAGAGAAAGAGGACTCCATTTCCGAAAACACCCTCCTTCCAACTCATTCATCCACAGTATTTAGAGGAGGATATCATATGGAAGCTCCATGGTCTGTGGTGGGAGTTCCAAATTAGTTGATTCGGAGATGGACGAGTCGTGGCGAGTGACGATGGGATCGGTCCTTCCGAATCCCAAGCGGAGATCGGTCGACGGCCAAGTCGTGGGAGGTGGCCATAGTGAGCTGCTCAGTCCGGAGGACTTCAGCGACGTCTTCGGCGGCCCACCACGAACGTTGCTGCTGCTCCGGCACCGCCAACGCCATGGGAGCAAAGACCCCTTCGATGCGGTATTCCGTCCACTAGAGTCGTACTTCCACAATGCAGCGACGTCCAGCTCAACATGCCGACGTAGAGGCAAATCGTGCGACGCAAATGTACCGAAGGGATTCTACGATGACATATTCGGTTCGGACGGAGGGGGAGGAGTAGGGAAAAGGTCGAGGAGAAGGTCGACGTGCAAGTCTACTTCATCGTCGGCGTTGTGGTGCTCGGAGAATCTTGGTTCTCCCATTCCTTCTTCGTATTCGGATACCACCTTCTCTTCGTTCGCTCCCAAGCTCAAGTGAGTCGACGTTCTTTGCCTTCATTGCTGCCGATTAATCCTTGTTTACTTAAAAACCAAAACTTATAATTAATCTATTGACTTTTATAAGTTATCTGTGTCTACGTTTCAACGAGTTGTCGGAGCAAGATTTATAAAACCACTAACTAATTGATGTATTCTAGTGGGCACAATAAGAAAGATGGTAGAACAAGATGGATTAAAAAAAAAAAAAAAACTGAATATTTTCTTTTCGTTTTGTAAGAAAAAAAAAATTGCTTGCATCAGGCCAATAAGCATCCCATCGCGGCACAGCTCCCCATCCGGCGGGGAAGACATCACGGCCGCCAGCCGTCACGTCTCTGCTTCATCAGCTTCCATTGGTACATGGCCACCGAGACCTTCCTCTCCGGAGCTCGAACCAGCTCGTAACAAGAGATGCATCGGAGGTAACAGCTACGACTTCCAGCAATCCTGTCGCTACGACACAAACCCGTTTTGGAATGTCAACAGGATGTGGCGAGGTTACGAGGGCGATGACTCCCCATCGTCCTCATCGTTCGGTAGTGGTGTGAGGATGGCTCATCATAAGGCATTGCAAGATCTTACGAGGGAAGTGGTAATGGTGCTCCAAGATGATGAAGAAGATGATGATGATGCTGATGATGGAGAAGAAGCAGTAGAAAGACATGGTATCAGTTCATATTTCGTGGATTTCAGCGATGAAGTTTCAAACAGGGACATGGAAAGAGCAGCAGCTGTGGATGAGGTAATTGCAAGGGAGAGCTTCCGGATTCGCATGGAAACGGAAGGAGAAGAAGAAAAAGGTCGGAACAAGAAGAATTGTCAAAAGAGTAGAGGTAATTATTTCAGTTAGCAATGCTCATATATGGTTTTTACTGATCTATGCATATTTAATTTTTACATTAATCAGTTGGCCATGTTCTTTTTTTCTCTTGTTTAGAGTTGCATCAGAGCATAGGTTCGAAGGAATTTGATGAGATGCTTCAGAAGAGAGATCGAGCAATTGAAAGGAGGAATGCCGAGCATCTTAAGATCTTGCATGGTTTCCATAAGTCAATGGTCGGGGAGGGTGTTCGACTACCTCTCCCAAATCGTTGATTAATGTGAATATATTATATATCTAGAGGATGTTGGTTTTCTTTTGTTGAGAGAGCAAATCGAAATACTTTTGTATTATAACAACAGAAATTTAATAATAGGAGTGTAGTCGTATCAGAAATAAAGAAAATATCATAGATCAGTCCAATCACGCTTATGAGATAAGTAAAAGAGGGCTAAAACATACAAACCGAACTACTGATACTTGAACGATGAGAACATGATCTTGGTTGACTAAAGTGGACTAGACTGGGGTGGTAAATTTTTGTTCACGTTCATGAATACCTTGGGATCAACTTATAACATAACTATTAGAATGCAAAGTTACAGATTGTCCACCGATCTATTTTCAATGTATTCTGGTGGTATGGTAAATTGAAGTATTAAGGTTAGAGAATGGTAAGACTAATCCTTAAACACACTTGTTTCAAACCAAACGTCAACCAGTAGATCTTAGATCAAAATCATCCCAAGCTGTATTCATGTAAGTATGATGCAATTAAAATATATACATTGACGTCATGTTGGCATGGCATGATAAAATTAAAAAAAAAAAAAAAGAGATATTCAAACCATCATTGTTATAATTTGTGAAATATATAACTACTCATAACCAACTCTACTAACAAATACCTAGACTCCACGTTCCAGCCAAGGTGTATGGACAATATCATGCATGTGTGGTAGTGCTGGCACCACCCATCTTCATGTCTATGCCAGGCTGTGTTGGAGCTGAACCATCAACTTTTCACATACATGCACAATAAGATCATGGCAGCTAAGTGTAGGAAATTACATGCATGGCTAGTTGTACACCGTGTCCTACATCACACTACCTACCAGGATAATGGATAATGAGTAGGGTTAATAGGTTAAATAGGTGAGTTTATTTTACTGTTAAATCTAAACATGTATTGTTTTATAGGTTTTCATGGGCTGAACTAAGTCCAAATTAATCAATCAATTATGTGGCTGCAATGGCAATTTGAATTTCATTTCTTTTTAGATTAAAAAATCCTTTTCTTTTGCATTTTCCTGGTTCTAATTGTTATTAGTGCTCTGATAGAAATTTTAGTTACTTTACCTATTAAAATTTTTAATGCATTTTTCTTATTAATTTCTAATGCGAATACACTACCTTTTATCAAAAAAGGGTAAGACGGGATAAATTAAATTTTGTTGCAATTTGACATTACAATGGTAATTTTTGCTAAAATGTTTCCAAATCAAGAGGAGCTAGGACAAATTAATTTTTACACATGACATATTCTTTTTTTAAATATAAAAAGTTCTATATTCATTAGGATTTGAACCGAATGAACTGCGCCCATGACATATTCATAGTAGAATACCTCGATGATTTTTCTTCTTAAATATATTGACATTGTTGAGAGAAAAAGGTGAAGTGGAGGAGGAAGAAGATATATGGCATCGTCATAGGAGACTAGTAGTTGTTTATGCAGTCGAAGGCTGGTGTCATGTTTCCCCTAGTCATTGCAAGGATACATCAACCCCATGCTCAAGCTCACCACCCTCCTCCATTCCCAAGGCTTCTCCAACACCATCATCCACACCACCTTCAATGCCCCGAGCCCCTCCAAGCACCTAGATTTCACCTTTGCCTTCATTCATGCCGACTACCCTATGTCCTTCAAGCTTGCCGCAATCGTTGTTCATGCATCGAGTACTAACGTTGACACTATAAGAAAAATTAGAATTTGCGAGGACAAACAGCGAGGACTTAGCGAGGACATGTTCTCGTAATAATCTAACGATGACATATAGCGGGGATCTTGCGAGGAAATGTCCTCGCTTAAAGTTAGCGAGTAGATAGCGAGGAAATATCCTCGTTAGTGTCCTCGCTAATTCCGATATAAAATACCTCGACGCAGGTTCTGACCCTTTGTTTCTTAACCTAAACTCGCGTCTTTTCCACCTCCTCCTGCACTGCGTCCTCCTCCCGCCTGTCGACGGTGTCGACGGTGCTCCTCCTGCGCCGCGTCCTCCTCCCGCCTGTCGACGGTCTCCTCCGT
>JAMKQA010090905.1:0-10074 GCA_024699735.1 Posidonia australis
CAATACTACGAACAGAGTAAGATATTCTTCAACTAGTGGTCCGTGATAAATCTAGAATCTGTTCTCAACTCCAACTTCTGTACATCCCAGCGGACTATTAAGGTCCATCATAAGCAAGCTCGGTGCACCACGACGTCTGAGACTGCTTGCATATGCAAAACAGGCTGCACTTGGCCTGACTACAGGGCCCATGAGGGAGTCTGGTGAGATTCAAAAGCCCTAATAACTTCAAAGGTAGTTGCCATAAGGTTCACTAAGATGCTGTTGACCTATTCTAGTTCTTGTATAGGTTTTATAATCAAGTCTGCTGTCTTCAGAGTCAGATCAAATATAAGTTACCTTCAGCTGAGGACCATTCTTGGTAAGCTATTTACCTTCTTTTTTGGTTCCTATGTTACTTATGATCGTCTAGTGTGATTTGGATTAAACCTTTTTTTTTTATATGTAATGCTTGAAACAACCTGCAGAAATTCTAGATTTGCTGGCAAAGTTGGAAGAGCTTAGACAAACACTTGTTACTGAAATAAAATGGATGTTGCTTGAATTCACAAATTACTTGACGGAAGTTTTTCCTTCTTGAAGCTATGAATTTATATTGCTTTCCAGTAACACTAGGGCATTTCAGTATTATTTGTTTACTGAACCAGAAGCCAATCTTGTAACTCAGTGCACCATGGAAAGTAAGACATCTTACAAACTGATGGTGTAATCCAGTCTGAGCTTAAAACTATAAATGAAACTGCCGTGTTCAGTAAGCCGGAAAGCTCTTAACAATGCTGCTGCGTTTTTTTCTCCTAGCAAGAACTTATCTATCTGAGGGTGATTAACCTTACAACTTTATTACTGAGTTTTGTGTGATTGGTGTATACTTTCTGTTGAATGGGGAAATGAAATTCACTTGGATCCTAAAAGAACAATCTTGAAACTATTCAATTTAAACTCAGTTGTACCTATTGTTGTAATACTGCTCTATTGTCGGCATTGACAAATAAAAGTACTATGATGTTTTTTCCATTCTATGTTCTTTAGTTCCATTTACTTGTTAGTCGTCCACGATCACTTGTCAAGTGGTAAAATCCGTGTTGTACAAAAGTTAAAATTTCAAGTTCCACATTCAAAAAAATATTTATTTTGGAAAAAAGTTAGATTTAGATGATTTAAACTTGCATCATCGTTTAGCGTGATTTGGATTAAACTTGCACCATCGTCTATGCCAATCAAAAAGAAACTAGTACCTGGTTATGCATGTACGCAAAAAGTGGCTCAGTTAAAATTTGGTAGTAAATACCCTACTCACGTAAACGTTGGACGTGTGACCCCCGAAAAACTAAAGCTCAAGTATGATTCATCTTACAATTAGTATAAGCTGATAACAGATTAACAAGTGATAAATGATAGCACAACATAAAAATTGACATACAATGAATCAAGCAACACGTTCAAATAAATTCACCAGGCAAAAGCAGCAAAGGATAGAGCATATGACACGACCATCACTGAATCTTTGGCATTCCAACTTTTGCAAGCAAGAACTCCATGACCGACAGTGAGCATCAAAGACCTCATTTTGCAACTCTTGTACACCAAGGACACTTGCTAAATTTCTGCATAAGCCAAACGAATTAACGGCTGCTATTTAAAATCACATAACTCCACTTGTTGATCGCAAGGACGGTATGCAGCAAATGTATAGTCCATGGAGAAGGGGCCAGGATTGAAACATGTAATTCCTTTTTGCTGGAAAGACTCTTGTTCACTTCTGTCCCCCAACACTATCTGCACATATGAGAGATTAATAGTTCACTAGATCACATAACCGGATTGACTGCTAATGGGACTGTGACCACTTCATATCGGTCACTCGAAGGAAGCACAGTATGCATGTTTTTTATGATGATGATGTACAAGGTTTTAATTTGAATATCATACCGTATGAGGGGTTGGATACAATTGCAAGCAATGATCATAATTCCAAATGATGGGTTGAACAGTCAGAGGTAGAGGACAGAGATGGCTTTGATGAGTAATTGTTGCTACAAGCTGCAATGGGACAATTGAACATCAACAAAACATGAGATTGTCGTATGACAAACATAGAACAAGTAGAAACTCACGTATTCAATGGAAGCTTCTTTGAAACAATTAAGCATCAACTCTTGAAAATTAAGAATTCTCATACAACCAAAAGAAAAGTATAAATAGAAACTCACATGTGCAAATAGATTATCAGTCTCCTCTAATGAGTGGGGAATTAAACAGGAACGACGCATACTGTAGAGAAGATCTTTCCGAAATAATACAATTTCTTGTGTGTAGAACTTCACCCTGAATTTAGAATGAAAGATTTCATTAGCCTATATACAATATTAATTTTATTAACCTATTTGTTCAAGCTTCCAGCTTTAACCTACCGTAAAAAACAAGTTATTATCATCAGTAGGCGTGTAACTCCACCCCATGACAAACAGACTCATGATTTGCTAGACACAACTTATACACCCCATTTGCATATATTGGACCATTTTCATATGTTAAATTTTAGAAAAAGCCTTCTTTAACAAAAAAGAAAACTTAACCAATGATGACACCATGGAATTGCCATGCTTACAATGCTAACACAAAAAAAGGAACATCAGTTGGCTTCTGACACACAGGAAGCTGTATTTGCCAAGAAACAAGGATACCAACCTGCATGGATTACTAGAGAAAATAGCATGAGAAACATGCTTTTGGAGTTCTTCTGTTAAGTATTTTGGCAGTGCACACCTTGGGAGAACAGTTGATGGACCTTTACATAAAAAGAAAGAACTAAATGGAGTAAGAAGACATGCACAATTTTATAATCAAGGATTTCATCTTGACACAAAAGGAACATGAAGTAGGAACAAAGAAATATAATGATAAGAATGCAAGGTATGTAACATGCTCTGTATGAAACTAGTCTACAATTAATGCAAATGAAGACAGCAGAAAATCACTAGGGGATAAGACTAGGGATTCTAGATAATCAAATACAATTGGGAAGACATTATACAAAATAATCAGTAAAAATACGCATTCTGGCATTCTCCATTTTATAATAAATGAAGACCCCACAGATTATATTGCAATAAGATAAAGACTGTTTATCCATACACCTGCATCATCAGGACCTGGTATGAACATGAATCGACTTTGCTCCTTTAGTTTTTGACGAGCAGCAATCATTTCCCCGAGCTTTCCAAAACATCCCCTGCATAGTTTTGCCTATGGTAGGTGCCCCTCACAAGAATAATTCAAGAGCAAGAGAGTGGTGGCAAATGTTTATTATACTCAAATTACTTACCTCAGACTTAAATATGAATTGAAGGAAAGGTTGCAAGGGCGAGAGCAGAAATTCCCCATAAAAACAAACAAGGAAGGAACCACATCTTGGCTATCGTAGCCATCCAAGATGACAGCTAGCTTTTCCATAGTCTTTTCTACGGACAAAAATGTTATGAATTTGAGAATAAACGAATGCTAACCATGGGGGAGAGAAGGAGAGAGAGTAAAAAAATATGAAGCAGTCGATCACCTTGTTATCATCCAGCCAAACATCGGAAAAAATAACAAACATATCATTTACAGCTTGCTTCTCAAGTCCTGATAGTCTGAACTATAAACTGTTAAATGGAAATCATCTGAATCAAATTTTAGCAACTTCAAAAGAAACAATATATAACTAAACTAGTGTCTATTTTAGTAAGAGGTGGAATGCTCAGCTAATATTAATAGAGACATGCAGAAATAGACAATAATATTTAACAAAAACAACCTGTTGAAGGATACAGTTTCTTCTGTTGGAAGTAGGCCAGTGCCAAAATAATCAAGACCCATGAACTGTGAAAGAGATAATTCTCTATCCTCCAAGGGAGGAAATCCACATGTAGAAACCTACAAAGTAATAAACGAAAGTGTGGTTTCTTAATTTGAAAATTCTGATCTGAAAAATAAAACTGCTAACAGAAACTTCATTCTTCTATCAGTAATAAAGTAAACCATCCAAATTATTTTTGTGGAAGTGTAGTTACTAACACATTCAATTATGTGTATTAGCTAAAATTGTATTAATTTTTTATGCATCATCTGTTTTATCCAGCTCATCATTTATAATATCACTGTACGTTAGTATTAAGTTGAATCTGAACATCTATTTGTAAAACAAAAACAAACTGATCATCAAGATTCAAGGCCATACAGGAAATTAGGAGTAGAAAAACTATGACACAATTATAACAATCCCATTTGTATTTGAAGAAATTTCACAATATTATGAAGTGAGAGATGGATTTGACATGGCATTTTAGATGCTCCAACACGAATAACAGTATACTTAGTTACTGACTGGTAAAAAGGAGCTAACCTGAAAAGTTCCACTGATAAGCATCTCTCCTTCTGCTACAATTATAGTATTTTCAGTGAAAAATCCTGAGGTTATTTTGTGTGAAAAGTTAAAGAAATTCCTCTTTCAAAAAGTAAAGGTACATTTTCTAAAGTAAGAAAGTGCCTTCAAGTACTTTGCATTTGAATACTATTGTAGGAAGAGTAAATACATCTTTGACGTAATATTCATGAGATCATTTGTACAGCTTACATTTCTGAAAGCATGGTTAATTGGATGCAAATAAAGATGTCAGTGCATACTGAAAATATCTTAATTTTATTGCTGAGGGGTATCATGTGAACTTATAAGCGTTTACAATGAGAGATAGCATAGAGCAGTCATTGCCTCCTAACTATCGTGTGGTAGAAAGTAGCAGTATAAAGTATAAACTAAATGAACAGTGCATGCTTCCAAGCATAAGCATATTCCAAATGAGATGAGGTCTGGAGCAGTCATTGTTTTATAATGACCAAACAAGACAACAGTAACATACATAAGGCATGGCCAACTACTATAGTAGTCAAGTGCGAGGTTGCAAAGAGCAATTTTCAGCACCCAAAATCATGTGATTTGTTTTGTAACAAGATACACACACAAAATTGAGTCAGTCTACGAGTCAGTTGCATGAGTTCAGAATAAAATGGAAATAAAACTTTACATTGGCCAAATGACGAAACAATTGACAAAAGTCAGAGTGAATAAAGGATATAGCACTTGATAGATCAACGGGCACTGTTCCGGAGAGATCTTCCAGGAAGAAGTAACCATCTTCTAACTGTGAGATCACCCCCATGATCCATCTCCTTCCTGCACATCCAATCAGAGATTGAATGGGAGTTATCTGTTAACCAAGAGAAGAAAAGGAAAACCAAATTCAGCTATGAGATCAAAGGACACCAGAAACAAATATAGAACGCTGGACTGCATCGAATAACTCACCTCCGTTCGATCTGTCATCTCAGCATCGAATATCGGTTTCGAAAAATACTCATCACGCAGAATCCTCTGCATCAGGATTTGAAACCTGTTCCTATAAAGAGCAGCTTTCGCACTGGCATCGCCGTGAAGCCGCAACTGCTCCGTGTGCCTAAAAACAAAACAGAAAGGAAAACACCATCATCACGCTCTCGTCACAAATAAACAAACCAAAAAAAAACTATCTTTCGGTTAGCGATTTACTCATAGAAGATCTTCTTGATGGGATCGTAAAGAAACTTGGGGATGAGAAACGCATCGACAACTCGCAACCCCATCCTCCCGCCAGATCCAGCAGCATCCTCCGGTTCCACGGCGGAATCGGCCTCGAGGAGGAGCGAAACCACCTTACGCACAGCGTCCCCGTCGAGGACCGGGGACTTGAGGGCGTCCCTGTCGATCTCGTCGAGGAGCAGCTCGAGTGCCTCGTCCTCGGCGTCAGGAAAGCGAGAGAGGAAGGAGAGCGCTTCCTCCAGCGACTCCACCTTCAGCATCAGGCCTCTCATCTTGAACCTCCTCTGCACCTTCCTCCTTATCGCCGCTGCGCTCGTCGCCATCGCCACTCTCCTCCTCCTCCTCCGCCGCCACCACCGCCACCGCCGCTGCTATTCGATCTGGGGAAATGGCGGGAAGAATTTGGAGCCACAATAAAGCGAGAATTTGGGGTTTCGGTCATTTTATGCGAGAAGCTCGGGCAAATACACCCCTAGGACACTTGAAATCTACGGGAATGCCATTCTCGATGTGCAATTCGAGGTAAATTTTAAGATACATCACAGAAATTTTAAGGTACTTAACAACTAGTTATAATTGTTCAGTTATATTTACAAATTCCATCATCTGCTTGACTTGAGTTGTCAATCAAAATTAAATGTTTTTGATAACCAATCAAAATCGTTGGGATTTTTACAAATAACATCTCGAAATCACAGGTAATAGTATTCCAAATCAGAAGAATTTTGGCGGCACGAAGCTGTCGCTTTCGCCACGTGTATCCAAAAGCTTCGTCCCAAAAATTCTTGTGGCGACCACGTGTGACTCTTCTGGGGCACCATGACGTCGATGGTCTTGGGACCGCACACCTGGTCCTCCAGCAAACTTGTCGGAGTGTTTCAGCTTTCATCCGCCATGAGCACTTCGGAGTTTTGAGAGCAACAAATCTCTCATCGTCGAGGAGAAGAGGAGGTAAGAGACCAGAGAGTGGGAAAGACAGTGGTGACGAAGATGATGCCGGACTCAGGGGAGTCACTGTACTCCACCTTCGCCTCCAGATACGTCCGAACTCCTCTTCCCAGGTGATTCTCCATTTCTTGATCTGCTTCCTCTGTTTTTTTCATTTTTGATGTCATGGCGGTTGGTACCTGGTACATCGTACACGTGAAATGAATGTATTCTGTTATTAATCAACACACACACAACACATGATGGTTACTTGTCAACATCTGGTTTTAATTAGTCGGCTTTAGTTTTAATCCAAATGGGTACCCACCAAAATCACTGCTTTGTGTGTTTCCTGTTCTCTTTTCTCTACGTATATGCTGCTGTGATTCTGTTTCAAGGATTTTTTATATATCAAGGAAACAACCTTTATTCTCTGTTCATGTTATGTTCTTCACTTCTTCTGCTCTTGTTTAACATCACCACCTTTGGTATATAATTGTTAGTTTGTTTGGCGTCTCCTGTGAGAGTATGGTGCTATCTAAGGTTGAACCGGACCATGATATATCGGCCTACTCTACCTTTGAATCCAACTGTACTCATGGAGAGCTGAACAAGTTTTCTCATGGCCAAGAAAACGGTTTTACTAGTGATTCAACTTCTTTTGGATATCCAACACCCATGAAGAGTGACAACTTACCAGTTGTAAATCCTCCAGAGCAATCTCAATTTGTGGATTGCAGGCTCACATCAACTACTTCTGTGTCTGCTCTTAAAGACCTAGTAAGTAGTGAAAAAAATCCCATGGATGACCTTGGAAGGGGTTCGCGAACGTATCGTGATCCTCGACTGTAGTATGAGTAGTTTTACAATCTCAATCTAAAATTTCATTAGGCAGACACTTATGAATTTGACTAGTGAATCCGTATCCTACCATGAAAATGATATTTGAGTAAGAACTCAGGCCGGATCAGGCCAGGTCAAGTTGGTCTAGCCCATAAAAGCATAAGCCTGCTTGTGCCTAGATGGGCAGGGTCTGGTCACCAAACCACATTTGCCAGGTTGACTTTGTCAGTCCCTTGACTTGGTACGACCGATGGCCCACCTTTGGGTCCGGTTGTGGGCCTAGCAGGCTGAATTGGATTAGATCGGTTCATTTAAAAATAAATTTAAAAAATATTAATAAAAAAATTAATTTTTATACATAAGATATTCTATGTTTTACATTTTTACACTTTTTTGTTTTACATTTTTGTTGCTTTACACGTTTCCATCATGATTTAATCAATAGTAGAGTTTGTTCTGATCCCTGTAGATATTGATGACGCATCCTTGTCTTCTAATTCCTCATTCAAACTCAATCCTTGAAGACGATCAACTGCATCGTACTAGTCTTTTAAGCATACGAAGGCTTCTACAAACTTTTTAGATAATTTACATCTTATATTTCTTAATATTTTTTCCTTGCAGAAAATGTAGACTCCGACGCCACAGTTAACGTCGGAATCGTTAGTAAATCTTTTGTCATTTTTTAAACTATAGAAAACCAAATTATTGTACTAGATCACCATTTTAATATGTCTAAATTATCCATTTCTAAATCACTGAAAGAAAACTCATTTTCTAAATAATTTTCTAATTCATTATTTGTGATTGATTTTACATATTTTCCTTTCTTTTTATTTAATTTACTCAAAAAAAAAACTACCACTACTACTACTATTACGTGTTCCTACAAAACTAAATGTATGACCACTAGTACTACTTTCGTCATAATTTCTAACATATTCGTCAAATAAATGAATCTATATAGTCATTTTTATTCATGTTATTAAAAAAATCATCTATAAGTATCATACAATTAACTAATATATGTCTAAGGTCTATAATTAATGCTAAACATATCCACTTGAGAGGCTCATTCTAATAAATATTATATTTATTTTTCATTAATTTAATAATATCTACAAAAGCTGGAATATTTCTATATTGTTGAAAAATATTTATAATATTAAATAAATTAATTAAAACTAACAAACTTGTTAAATAATATTGATCAGATATTTTTTTAGTTACATTATAAAATGTTTCTAAAAAATTATGAATTATATTAGAAATTTGTCAATCTTCATCATTTAACAAATAATTAGATTTTGCATTATAAAACCTTGTAATTATATGACTATAAGATAAGCTTGATCTTAACATATCATAAGTAAAGCTGACATTGGGTCAGGTCTGAACCTAGGACCCGTGGGTCTCAATATGTAAAGTATGGGTCTGAGTCCTCAAAATGAGACCCAGACCCGCTCATTTATTAGGTAAGGTCTAAGTCTAAAAATACCCAGATCCATGAATCCATGGAACCAACTTGTATATAATATATTATATGTTAAATATAAAGACTAATGTATAATATTTACATTATATATTTAATATATATTATTCTACTCTCAAATCTTAATCTTTCGTTCTCTCGTTCTCACAATTATTGAATTAGTTGAATAATTGAATTTCAGTTAAAAGTCATTGTATTTAGTAAAATTTATTTAAATCTTGAATGTTGAATATTGAATGTGCATTTAAGATACATCAGAGTTGAATTTTAAATGTGTAGTTGAATATGTTTATTTGAATAATTTAAATCATTGAAATCTCCTATTTTTATTGAATTATTTGAATAATTGAATCGTAGTTGAGAAATAGGTTGAATGACTTGTTAGACCCGAGACCCCGACCCAGACCCAGAGACCCAGACCCATTATCTTCATTGGTCTGAATCTGGGTCTAGGTCCTAATTTTAGAACCCAGACCAGTGAAAAATGATGGGTCTGAGTTTGGGTATAGGTAGACCCAATCTGTTGCCACCCTTAATCATAAGTTGAATTCCATTTATGTTAAACATCTAATTTAAATTTTCGAGATTTTAATTCATTTTGTGCACATATATGTCTAAATTTTTTATTTCTTTTAACTGATATTTAAATAAATAAAATAGTTGATCTTATATTTTCTATATAAGGCCTAATGCATTCTATACCATTTTGTACAATTAGATTTAAAATGTAACAACATCACCTACAATGAAATAATTTACCATTTAATATTGATCCTATATTTCTTTTTACTAATTTTATTGCAACATTGTTATTAGAAGCATTATCAAAATATATTGTGTGACCATGCCCGTGCCCGACCCGACGAGGAGGAGGGGTAGGGAGGAGACCACAGCCATGCCAATGGATGGCGAAGGCGCAAGAATAGGATAAAAGAAAAAGAAAAGGAGTCGCTACCTAGTCTTTAAGGGAAAGACGAGAAAAACCACAAATGGATGAATGCATGCATGGGATGCAAATAGGAAGGTTGGATGTCTGCTAACCAAAGAATGGGTAAGGATTCCTGTTACGCACGAGGAAGGTATTAGGCACCCTCGAACGTCCGAGAAACTCGGTCTTCCTAGTCCAAATGCTTGCTAAGGGCTTGATGAATGTTTGCTAATCCTGGGTCGTGCTCTAATCATGCTAATATGAATGTCA
>JAMKQA010090908.1:0-11808 GCA_024699735.1 Posidonia australis
CTGAGCATAGGACACACCCCGCACATCATGCACCTATTAGCATAAGGCACCTAATATGGCATGGCATATCGCCCTCGGGCGTATATAGCAAAAGACTGAAAAGCCAACATTTCATTGGAGAAATCATAGAAGACCGATTTTATCGGGCGTACGTGGTTGCCTAACACCTTCCTCTTGCGTAACAGGGATCCTTACCCACATTTCTGGTTTTTGTAGACCTTTATTTTTATTGTTTGCATGATTTTTCATGTTTATGGCTTTCCTCGTCTTCCATAATAGACTAGGTGGTGACTCCTGCATTTACATTTTATTTTGCTTTTTCGACGTGATTTTGCCGACCGATTTCACATTCTTTTGCGGAATCTCCTCGCCGGCATGGTTACAGTACCCAACACTACATGCATCATCCTCTATACCATTCCACCTACACCATCACTTTGTTGGCATCGCATGCTTTGCATGCCTCCTGCAGCATTGAGTGCTAGTGCATCCTCTATAGTACTCTCACTAGATGCGGTATCCTTGGCATTGCACTCCCAGCATCGTGATCATCTCCTGCATTACACTTGCATCATTACACTCGCATAATCACACATTCACATTAGCATCGGGCATAATTACGTATATCCCCAATGGAGCTGAGCACGCACATTTGCATTCCAGTAGTGTTTTGCATCCATATGCATCATTTGCATCAGCTTTGCAAGGAACTACACGTGTCGCCAGTAGAGCGTCGCACACATCAACATTTGCATCAGCACCCATGTTTTCCACATTGTGTTCACACTTGTTTTTGAACTCATCCTTGTTTTTGCCATTGTTTCCATACTCATGTTTTGACATCTTCATAGCACCTGCATTTGCATTTATGCCACGAGTCATGAGATTTGATGCATCCATCGAATGAATGATTCAGCGCCAATAGCAAACACCACTCTCCCATAGGCTACCAAGTGGTGTGTCTTTTGTCAACCCTAAACATCAGTCTCAGTTCCATCCATCCATTAGCCTCACTCAGGGAGGGGCATCTATAGGCACCACACTTTGGCAACTACTCACTGGCAGAATTCTTTGAAAGAGCGCATTAGTGGCAATGAGGCACTTCCCCACACCAAAACCCTTTTTTATGCTGCAAAACCAACACCCAAACCCCAAAGCCATCCCAACACCATTAACACACCATAATCCACCACAAAACATCAAGCCCAAGCTCAGAATTAAGCCCAAGGTCCTGACTTGGCCTAGTCAGTTGACTACGACATGCTGATAGTGCAGCAAAGTTGCAGGCCCTATTGGTCTGCTCACTTAGTGGACCACCAATCCGCCTCTTCTCATTGGATGGTATGGATCTGGGCGTGCTCCATGATTTCCCTAGACCATCAAACCCCTTTACCTAATCCTATTTCCCATCAAATCCTACTTGATTAAATCAACGCCCCTGTGACACCTAGGCTTGATTATCCATTTCTAATTGTAAATCATATAATTAATTGTAATATGGTATAAATGGTTTATTAATGGATAATTCATTGCTTCTTGTGTGTGTGGTGGTTTGTTGGCTTTTTGTGCACATGTTTGTGCTGTAGGACCAATGTGGGGTCCAGTATGAGAATGCACAGTTGTCTCGATTTGTGTGCTTGTCTTTTCCTTCTTTTTCCTTCCCTTTCTCACTCTTTCACTCACAAACCCTCATCTTCTTCTTCTTCTTTTCTTCCCCCTCTCGCGAACCTGTGCCACCACAAGGAGAGCTCTTGCCTCCTCATCCCCTTCGACACGAGGGTGATGGGATTGGTGGCCGATGCGATGTAGGAGGAGGAGGAGATAAAGAGGGAGGAGGAAACGGAGGGGTGGAAGCTAAAAGAGAAAGAGAGAAAGGAGTGGTGCGCGAGTCCAAGGAGGAGAGCTTCGTCCATGTGGATCGTTGGTGGGAAAAGCTTCACCGAGACGAGGGGAGGTTTTCTGGAGTGCGTGGGAGGTCGTTGGAGTGCTGCATGAGGTACGCGACCCCTCTTTCTCCTCTATTATGCATTGTTAGGTTAATGAGGAAAAATGCATGAAAATGATGAATAAAACATGATAAATCATGGAAAATGATAGAAATGTGTGGAATGGATTGTATGATGGGTTTATGTAGCGATCATGAGGTTAGGATGAATTTTTGTGGATTTAGACGAATTTTGGTTATGCATGCAACAGTAATTCAAAATGAGCCTCATGCCTTCATGATTTTATTGTTAATAGCATGTTTAATGAAATGATGAATGATTTAAGGGGTTTTGAAGTAGACTCAAGGGTCTACACCCCATGTTTTATTTCTGATTTATGATGTATGTTTGTTGGGTCTGCTGGAGGTCCCAATTCCAATGAACGTTTGGGTTGTAAACAGGGGAAGTATCCTAGACATAGGGATTTCAGCATGGCACACTTGGTTCGACATACTGATTTCCTGTCAGTATGCCACCAAGTCCCTAGTTTCAGTAGACCGAAGACACCCGATCCACTGAAACAAGGGGTTTCGATATACCGAATCAGAGATTTTTGGTATACCGAACAAGATTTCGATCTGCTGATTTTATCACCTGGCCCATATGAATAAATGAGTATGAAAAATAGAAATAAATGCTTTTAAATGGGTAATGAAGATATGTAAATGATGTTTTCCCCATGTAAATGACATGGAGGAATATGGAATCCAAATAAAGGAACTTGGAAATGGTTTTGGATTTGAAGCCCTAAAAATGAATAAAAGTGATTAAATGTGTGGTTTGGTGTGGTTTCTAGGCATGAGACCCAATTTATGGTTTTAAATACATCGTTTTGGAATGATTTAGAGATGGGACCCCAATAGAGGGTCATGAGTTGCATGGAAAGATTCCTACAATGAAAGGATAAGATGAAAATGGTTTTGAAAGAAAAACCTAAGAGTTTTGAAAATGAAATAATAATAATGTGTTGTGGAATCACAGGGGTTGTTGTTGGCAATATGGTTGGAGAATGATACTCCAAGAAACCATTTGTCAAACACAACCGTGGTTGCCAGAGTGGGACCACGTGGGGTTGGTGTCGGCAAATTGATAAGATATTAATTGTCAAATACAACCGTGGTCACCAAGCTTGAGATGGTGTAGGCTAAGCCTGGTATATGAACTAGGTGTTCGGGTAACCAATGGGACGTCAGAAAAAGACATATCCCCGTGCATATGAAAAGAAATTGAGGCCAGTTGGCCTAGATGGTGTCCTCTTACAAGGGGAACTTCATCGTGGCAGTGCAGGGAAGTAGGGGAAATGGTATCCTCACCTACTGCTTGTGTGTCGGGTTACCCCTAATGAAGGTAACATCAATAAGAAAAGTGGAAATTAATAAGAAAAGTGTGTGGATTGGTGAAATTGAAAAGATGTGGTTTGGCTAGGATTGGACTTGTGTTTGGTCCTGAAGTCCTAGAAAAAATAAGAATTGTGTTTTAACCAGTTACTAGCTCAAGTTTGTGGTTTTGGTTTTGAGCCCAATGAGGCATTGTATTTTAGGCTTGACCTAGTTGAGAATATGGATCTCTTGAGCTATGAGAATAGTTTAAAAAAATGCATGAAAATAAAGAAATATGAGTTTTGGGAAAAAGTATGGCTTTTGGGAAGAAATCCCAAACATCGAAAAAGTGAACTTGAGTTTTGAAAAGGCATGTTCGTTTTGGGAAAAAAGTATGGCTTTTGGGAAAAAAATCCCAAACATTGAAAAAGTGAACTTGAGTTTTGAAATAGATTTCCAAGCGTTTTAAAGGAAAAGAAAAAATGATGTTTGAAATAGATTTTCAAAAGAGGATCATGTTTTATAAATCAAAAGCAGTGTTTTTTAGTTTTTGCCGAGCTTTGTTGTGTGTGTATTTGGGGCGTGTACTTGGATGTCACTCACGCGTACTTTGTTTGGTTTTCAGGTGCAAGTTGGAGTGCAATCTTATTCTGATACCTGAGTAGGAGCTACTAGCCGCACGTTGTTTCCTAGAGGTTAGCCTTCGTTACATTTATTTAATTATTGCTGTAATTAGTGTAATTACATTTGATACTATGATTTAAGTAACGTGCCTAGATTCAGGGCGTTACAGAGTGGTATTAGAGCTAAGATTACACCTAGTGCACCGGCTTAGTAATGTCTAGTCTAGTGGTTCCATGGGACTGCATAGTAGAGAGTTTGCACCTAATTTTGGTCATTGTATTTTTCTTGTTGTGCTGACAGGAAGATGTCTCGTCGAGGCCGTAGCCGTGGCAAGGCCCCTGTGCCCGTCTTTGAGACGGGAGAGAGCAGTGCTTGGAGGGGCATGCGATGAGAGTTTGGCAAGATGACGCTAGGTTTCGCCCAATCCTTTAGCGGTAGCAATAGGGATGAGGTGAAGGGAGAACAGTGGGTCAAGCAGATGTAGGTCCATCTGGAGATGTTGTGGAAGGTGAGAATTAGTATGCCAGTTTGAGTTAAATCCTGTCTTATAATAATGGATCCTATATGTAGACACCCCATATGCTGGTAGCTGGACCATAAAACTAAACCTTGGTCCAAAACCTAGGCTTAGCAAACCCTAGTCTAAAACCCTAGACCTAGCCAAAGCCCTAGTCCAAAACCCTAGGCTTAGCAAAGCCTAGTCTAAACCCTAAACCTAACCCTAAACCCTAATCCAAAACCCTAACAACCTATAACAACCTCTAACAACCCTAACCACTTCCCACTCCACTATAACAACCTATAACAGTCACTAACAACCCTAACCACTTCTCACTCCCCAATAATAACCCTAAGCACTTTCCACTCCACCATAACAGCCTCTAACAACCCTAACCATTTCCCACTCCACCATAACAATCCTAACCACTTCCCACTCCACCATAACAACCTCTAACAATCCTAACCACTTCCCACTCCATCATAACAACCTATAACAATCTCTAACAACCCTAACCACTTCCTACTCCACCATAACAACCTCTAACCACCAATAACAACCCACAACAAACTACCTAGCCATTGCAAGCCTATAAATACCCCTCCATTTGCAAGAAAAAAAAAGGGGGGGAAAAGGAGAGAAAAAACTTGAAAAATTTGAGAGGAGAGAAACCAAGGAGAATTGTTCCAACTAGAGCAACTAGAGGAAGCTCAGAACAGAGAGGAAGCTCAGAGAATAGAAAAATCAGAGTTCAGATAGCTCCAGCCACCTCAGACAGCTCCAGCGGACTCCGGTGACCTCCTCCATTGCCAGCTCAGGTAAGCCTCGATCCTAGTCAAATTTCTCTTATTTTCAGTTCCTTAAGACCTCCTCAATCTTCCTGAGTCAATTCTAGTAAGGCCAGGTAGCCTCCATGGCTGGAATCAGAGCCATTTTGGATCGTCGGACATGATTTTTTGGCAGAAGAGGTGGGGGCACGAATCCAGTGAGTGATTCGTGCCCTAGCGAGTGTAGATAGGTTGTTTTTCTCCCCTTCTTGCTCCTCCTCCACCATGCAAGCTTTTCATTCACCCTGGACGCTGCTAGAGAAGGGCTGCCAGATGCAGCTACACCATCGTCGGAGAAGACGACCCCTAAAAGGGGTCAACCGAGTGCCTCACGCCTCGCTGTGCCTCACCAACCCTTGGGACACGTTCCCCTACTCTCCCTCAGCACATCGGAGCACCCCAAGACCTTGCATCGAAGCACAATCAAATCCAGTAGTCACCATCGTCGGAATCGTCGTAGGGCTTGGTCGAAAGGGAAGCTCATGCAACATTTCTTGCCTCTGGATGGTGGAAATTGCTCCTTTCCACGCCCTCAGCCTTCTTGGAGCTTTGGTCCGCTGTTCCAGCTCCTCTAATGACCTCTTCTTCTCCGTTGCCGTCGCCGGAGTCGTGACAACGGCGTGTGAGGTGGAGAGAAGACTGGGACCACCCATTGCCAGATCTAAGCCACTGGATCTTCCCCTCATCCTTCCCTCTTGCTCACAGTAGGTTTGGATGCCCGATCAAGCATCGGGGAGGCCTTGAAAGGAATCCCAGATGGCCGTTGACGGCGAGGTTCCATTGTCGACGACCGTCGTTCTTTATTTAAAAAATAATAATAATAATAAGTTCTTTTAAAAAACTCTGTTTCTTTTATTTTGTTTGCAACTAGGTCCTTCTATTTTGCTTTTAGGTCATTGCATTAGTTTTTAACCATTTTAATAATGATTTGTTTTGTAAAATTGCAGTGTGACCCTTGAACAATTTTGTTAATGTTTTCCAAGCTTTATTTGTTGACATAAAACCCTCTGATTTACTTTTAATTCATTTTAAGTGCATGATTTGCACTGAAAACCCCGAATTTCATTGAAATTGTTCTAAATGCATGATTTTTTGACATAATTGCAAATCTAACCTTTAGATTCAAATTTTGTGCTCAGAATTGCATTTTAAACCCGGAACTTCACTGATTTTACACTGAATGTATATTTTTAAGGCATACTTGCAAATCAATCCCTGAAACATCATATTTTGAACCATGAGTCCACTATTTTGCACTTTTGACCCTGAATTTCTTCCAAATTACACTAAGCACATGTTTTGCTAGAAAAATTGTAGATTGAACCCTAGGAATCATGATTTTACCAAAAATGCACAGTTTTGCACATTTAATCCCCAACTTCTTCAAAATTGCATAAAATGTATTTTCATAAACATTTTAGTTGATTTGGCCCTGGTATCTCATTCTCTACTCAGGACATGTGACTTTTGCACAGAGGCCCCTCGAAATTTACATATTTTACCCGTGCTTTCATTTTGTACATTTTGCTACCCTTTTTCATGCTTGTATCCTCATGCATTCTTTCTTGCATCATGCACGCATTTCCAACTTTTTTCAAACTTGGTTTTCACATTATGTCCTGGATTTCTTTCAATTTTCACGATTTTGATTTGATTTCGATTTCCGTCGCCCGAGGGCATATATTAACAGGCTTGATAATGCTAACATTGACTCAAATGAGGATTACTTTCTCCCGTTTGATTTTCTCAGATTTCTTCAAGTTTCTGCAGATTTCTGTGACACTTTATGAGTACTCTTGATTTTCACGATTTTCCTCATCGCCCAAGGGCGTACTGTAAAGTGGCATTTTCAATGCCTACATTGTCTCTCGGATTATTTTCTATATTATTTCTCTTCTTCTCTTCGATTTGGCGTGTTTTCGCATTCATCTTAAGCATGTGCATTCATAGCAAACAAGCATACACATAGGAGACCATTAGCAAGCAGGAAACCTAGAAAGATCGAATTCTTCGGACGCATGGGGGTGCCTAACACCTTCCCCATATGTAACAAGAATCCTTACCATTTCTCTGGCCTGCATTGATTTGTGCACTACAACCATTAGACACGGAGCATACATGTGTTTTCTTCGTGTTGATTTCTTTAGGTTTTTCCTTTGTGTTTGGTTTTCCTCGTCTTTCTATTAAAAGACTAGGTGGCGACTCCTTTTCTCATCCTTCCTTGGTGTTTCCGAGTCTAGTCTCCTTCTTCGGATTCACCATCTTCGCGGTGACCATATCGAGACACCTTGTGTGTTTCCACGCACCTTGGAGAGTCATGCAGGGTTCCACCAACGTGGTCACAGGACCTAGCGACTACATTGAGGATAACTAGATTCTGGCTTTCATTTTGGTTTTCTTGCTTACTTGTCATTGATCTGTACACTTTGTGTTTGTTTGCTTGTCCTACTTGTTTGTACATATTTAACTGTACATGCCTTTTTACGCTATTGCTATGCCACAACACATGCACATGACCTGATTCATGCTTTTTGTTATGATGCTTGTTTATCTTCACTTACCTGTGAGCACTACACTAGCACATGCCATGCTCATGCCTTTTGCTTATTCCTTGAATGTTTGGATGCCATGATTGTGTGTTTTCTTCCCCTTTTTGTATTTACCATAATTAAGAGAGTAGAGACATGTTTGCCTCCCTTCCTGGTTAATGTAAAACACACAAACTTAGACAAACAAATAATAAGGCATAACTAGAGACAAATGCTCACAAATCCCCTTGGTTTAATAAAACGCAAGTAAAAGATACAAAAGCATATTGCATGATTGATCATATAGGGCATGCATCTTCTCCTCTGAGTCCACCCATAGTTTGCGAAGGACAATTCTAGTAGCCCATTCTATAGCTTTGGCATAGGACGTGTTGCTAGTTTGTCTCCCTTGTCCAGGGCCGTGTCCGTGTTAGTAGAGGGTACAGCTCCATGCTACTGTAGGAGACGAGGCCACCAACGCACCACCCGTTCACTGCCTACGCTTTGGCAAGGATTTAGAACGGAAATCTTACTTTTCTGACCAGAGTCAAAACCTAGACCCATGAGTGTGTCCCATGTGCTCAACCCCATGTGGGACATGCATGGTGAGAGAGCACATATTAGTAGCATTCATGTGCATGTGTGTCATTCATACCACCCTAACAAACAATTACATAGCTCACTTGTTTTTTTTGTTGTTCTGCCTTTTCTTCTTTGCTAACACATTAGGTTTTTTTCCTCTATCAGGTATAGAGTATTGTGTGCGAGTTCCTAGGCCAGAGCCTAGGAGTTCATTTCAGTGACCTCAGTCTTGAGGCATTCTTCTCAACCGTCTTTCCCTAAGCTATTTGTCACTTCCGATGATAGCTCCTCGTAGGTGTCGTCCTCCTATTTTTCGCAATCCCATCCTTACCAGTTCACGGTTCATTATGGCCCAGTGAGCCTCAGAGACCTTTGTACCAGTTACTCCGTGGGGGATCCTTTTTTCCACCCATCCTTCCTCCTTTACTTTGACATCTGTCACTTCACCTGCACTCCATGACAACCACTTCCAGGCACATGGTGTTCCTTGTCCTCTAGTTTCGAGACATTGGCAGACCCTGATTTGTCTGGAGCCCGTGACTGAGGCAGTTACTGTGACCACCACCAGGGCATC
Organism: Posidonia australis; assembly: GCA_024699735.1. Lineage (NCBI taxonomy): Eukaryota > Viridiplantae > Streptophyta > Magnoliopsida > Alismatales > Posidoniaceae > Posidonia > Posidonia australis. The sequence goes on from JAMKQA010090908.1 coordinate 8,939, forward strand.
TGATTTGATAATGTCCTGTCCTTTTGTTGATTCAGCTCCACTTGACACATAGCTGGCTGCGATTGCTTCATCAATAGGATTTCAACCCACAAGATCCTTGAAATTCTAGCCCCCTTTGACATCCCTTCCACTTGCTCTTCCGACCCTCGATACTACTACCGATGGTTCTCTTACTATGCAGTCTTAGAAGCTACTGGCCCTTACATAGAGGCTGCAAAGCATGGCCTTTTCTCTGGATCCTACTTTGACTATGCCTATTGGTCCTGTGCCGAAAGAGCCATCTCCGCCTGCTCAGGTATTTCATGCTGCACCAGTCACACCACCACCGCAATCGTCACTACAGCTTCTCGCTGTCTCAACAACAGGTGCTACTTCTCTGCCATTAGCATCTTCACCATTGTACACACAGCATATTCCTCCATCTGTTGATGGTCAACCATTCAGGCTGGCAGGAGTACAACAGCCTGTGAACCCGGCCATACCAGTTCAGCAATTGTTGCTCTCACAAGCAACCCCACGCTCAGCACAGCATACTATCATTCCTGCACCCTTGCATCAGTTGCAAGCCTCAGCATTAATTCCACCACAAACCACACACATGCACGGGTATGCTGGTCATCACGTCACGACACCAGGTGACGAGATGATAGATCCAGAGGAGCACATGGGTGTTATAGATACAGCGTACGTGAGACTCGCCCTAGCTGCACAATCAATGTCAGCAACAACCCCAAATGCACTTCTCACCAGAAAGAATGACTTGGAGAGAGCATTACGACATGTGCAGGGTGGGGATCATTAGTCTTACACCTTCCAGGACCTTTGCTACTTTCTAGAGGCTATACTCCCTCTGAACTTTCACATCCCGGAGCTTGAAAAGTACAATGGGAAAGGCTGCCCAATCTCGCATCTTAAGGCGTATTACGGTGATCTTGCTCAGTTGCAGGCTGGCAAGAGACTACTTATTCACCTTTTCCAAAATAGCCTCACAGGTCTGCCTTTAAAGTAGTTCACATCTCTAGATATGACCACCATTAATACCTGGAATGACCTCAACCAGGCATTTCTAGAGCAATATTCATTCAATCTTGAAGTGGTCCCATAGCACGAGGACCTAGTCACAACAAAGCAGAACCCCACGAGCCGTTCGGGGAGTACGTCGGGTGCTGGTGAGCCCTCACCTCACAGGTTTGTGATAGACCTTCTAACAAAGAGTCTATCGAGATAATAATCCGAGGGGCATAGCCAGCCATCGAGGCCCAGCTGAGTATTCAGCCCATTTCCACTTTCACATCCCTGATCAAAGCTAGCACCCGTGTCGAGTGCTCATCGCATAGCGGAAGCTTTCCTGCATTAGCGACATTCACCAAGCAAACCATGGCTTCAGGAGGGACCAGCAAAAACAATGGCAGCAGCAATGGATCCAACACTGGGTATGCACGAAAGAAGGACGCTGCCAAGAATGTCGTGGCATATGTAGGAGCTCCTATTATGCCAGTTAGTGTGATGGGCTCGCCAACACAGAGTCAGGTAATCTATACCCCTACACCTAAGGCACCACGCACATCACAAATCACCACCACTGCTAAGCCAATCCACACTGGCAAAGCAAGCGTGCAACCTAGGACCGAGAGAACCTCAACGACCTGAGAGGGATTACACTCCTCTTCTTGAGCCATTGAGAGTTGTGTTTCCTAAGGTTGTGTCACTTCTGAGGCTCGTGGAAGTTCGCCCAGCACCGAACCAACTTCCACGGTGGTTTAAAGTGGATTTATACTGCAGTTATCATAGAGCCGCAGGGCACTCTACGGATAACTGCTTTACACTTCGGAACTTCAGGAGTTCATCTTCTTTCTTCTAATGAGACTACACCTTCATAGTTTGACCCTTCCCTTCTCATTCATGACATCTCAGATCCTTTTCCTTATCAGCTCAGTCGATCATTTATTGAAGCTTACAGTTCTACAATCAATATTATCCAACTAACGGTTAGACCGAGGCACATAGTTGCAAAACCTGCCATGCAATCCACTCCATCATCAGTCAGTTTGCTAGCCAAGCCGAGACATGACCTGACCCACCAAACACCAATACCCACTTCACCATTTTTGGTCCCAGTGGAATTGAAGACCCGTGCTCCTGTAGTCATCAACCTAACCCAAGATAGTCACTGTATGCCTTACAGCTATGCCACAGAAGTGTGTGTTGAGGTAACGCGATCAAGACGGGTGTACAAGGCCTCAGTTCCTGCAAACAAGCTAAACCAGCCAACAACTCCATCTTCCCAACCAAGAAGCTAGATTCCCAATCATATCCCTGAAGAAGTAATCCCGAGAATTAACCCCACCACTGCCAAGATGGACCCACCTGTAGCTGACATCACAGCCCAACTAAAGAAAGTCAAAGCAGACATTTCCATTCGGGACCTAATTCATACGTCAGTTGAACATTAGGAGGCCTTCCTCTGAGTTTTCCAGGCCGCCCATGTTTCCCCAATAATACAATAATCGACTTGGGAAAGCATGGTAGGGATGATAGCTGCGTCGTAGGTGATCTCCTTCTCAAGTGTAGAACTCCCCTCGGCAGGAACCAATCATAACCATCCCCTATTCATCACGGTATAGTACCAAAATTTCTGCATTCCTTTTACTTTAGTGGATAATGGTGCCAGTTTAAATGTCTGCCCTTTGCGAACAATAAATCTGATCGGGTTTAAATCGGAGGACATTACCCCAGCCGTGAAAGGAATGACGGCATTCGACAACACACACCATGATGCTTCAGGGATTTTAATCATTCCTCTGATCATTGGTCCTACCCATTTCGAGGTTGAGTTTTATGTTGTTAACCTCAAGCCATCCTTCAATCTC
>JAMKQA010090921.1:0-11742 GCA_024699735.1 Posidonia australis
ACGGGTGCAGACGCGCAGGCGGTAGCAGGGTGCTGGGGCCGTGCGGAGGCAGAGGCGCGCTGTTGGGGCCGCGCACGGGTGCAGACGCGCAGGCGGCAGTGGGGCGCGGGTTGCTGTTAGTGGCTGCTTGGGACGGCTAGGGTTCTTCTCCTTTTCTTCTCCTTCAACTAAGTTTTAGATACCAATTGTTGTGCGTGGGGAGAAGAGAAAGTATTTTCTCAAACCAAAACCAAGCAACAATCACTATCCCACAAGACAAAGATTCACGTGGTTCTCCGAATTGGATACGTCCACGGATGGAGAGGTCGTTCTTCACTATGTGTAATTGGAGATACAAAAAGGTGTTGGTCATAACAATGGGAACCCTAGCATATATATACTAGGTCCAAATGACTAAGTTATCCCTAATTACATTCATAATTCAAGTCATATTCAACAATACATGCTTAACATATACTTAGCCTATACTTCTATAAATCGTTAACAGGGGAAAAACCACTCCACTGTTCACACACTGCCTATATTTCTACTTACCCAATAATTTGGAATCTTATTATTTCCTTCCAATTCCCTTTGATTCTAGTTGAGATTTGAGTCATTTATGAGTCTCTTTTAATTTTTTCTAGCACATTTTGGAGGTCTGACACTTGTGAAGAGATTACTTGTAAGATAACATTGTGTTGGATCTGTGTTTGTGTTGATTCTTTTACATGCTATGTAGCTGTTGTTCCCCTTAATAATAGCAAAGAAATTCTGTCTTACTCTTGGGCACCTCTGCACTTCTACTCTAAAATGATATAATATTTGTGGGGTCTTCTTCCCCTCAATATATAGGTTCTTGAGACTGCAGATCATCTAGGGGAGGTCACGGAGAGTGTTGACTATTATGTTCAAGGAAGTACCATTACTGCTGGAAACTTGTTTGGACGGTAAGTCATTGTTATTTCATCCATATTCCTTTCAATTTCACCAATGGTTAATCCTTTCAAAAATGGAATCATCCCAAATGTATTCTTATGTACATATGTATACTAGTGGCATTCTCTAATTTTGCGTCTTTGTAATTCTTCACTGTCAGTAATGATTTGATTTTTCTCTTTTCCTTGCCCTATTTTTATTTTTAGAGCCAAGGTCGTTTGTCTATAAGATTTTTCCAGTTCTGTAGTACTACAGCCTTATATTTTGTGTTATCTATATAGTTGGCTTTAGATAGGGTCTTCTTGCGTCTTTACTTGTTTGTAATTCTTCACAGTTGTTTTTATATTTAAGAACTAAGGTTGTTTGCCTATACAGTTTTTCAAGCCTTTTATTTTCCATCATCTATTGTGTTTGTTTTATATGGAGTCTTCTTGTGTTTTTACTTGTTTGTAATTCTTCACTGTCATTGATGATATGATTTTCCCTTTATTCTTTTTCTATTTTTGTTTTTAGGAACCAAGGTTGTTTGTCTGTTAGGTTTTTCAAGTTCTGTTGAACTACAGCCATATATTTTTTGTCGTCTATTGAGTTGGGTTTAGATAGGATCTTTTTGCATTTTTACTTGTTTGTGGATTTTCCCCCTCCTTTTCCTGTTGTGTTTTTACCTCGATGGTGACGTTGTTTGCTGTTTATTTCAGTTTATTTGCTTGACTGTTTTGCTGCACATTTTTTGAGTTGGTTGTTTTCTGTAACAAAGCTTCACCATCATCACTCAAAAAATCATGTAGAAGTGATAGTGTTTCAGTTTCTTTAAAAAATTTAAGTGAATGCAATAGTCCTATTTGATTCTATTATCCATGAATGAATTCATGATTAATATGCCCATAGTTTCATTTCTATCAATCCTTTGTTTCCTGTGAGAGATGTCTTTTTTTTTTAAGCTATTCAATAGGATATTTTATAAAACAAAGAGGATTACAGACAAAAAACCAGGGAAAACCTTATGAAGGCGATAAGGAAAGACACAGGCAATACACAAAAAGGAAGCTACATAACTATACACTGAGAAAAAAAAATCATTGTGAAACAACGAAACCAGCGAACACTCCCCAATCACATGCCTAACAATACATCCAGCCATGCTGCAATGACTGCATTAGTTTGTACTGCACTTGCCAGAGCAGAAAACCACTTGATAACTTGTCTCTGTACGATCTCCTGGCTTTTTTGCTGGTCCATTGAAGCTCCTTTAATGACTCTTTGATTCCACTCAAGCCACTGGATGCACCATATAGCATGCAGTAGTACCTTACATATCGCTCATCATCTCCCACTCATACCCTTCCTGCTCGACCACTTATCCCAAAAGGCTTCCATTCCAAAAGGAACACTAATATCCTTGCCACCATGTTCTTCCACACCCCATTCATTGATGGGCAACCCAAGAAAAGACGCCACCGATCCTCCTTTGCACTCCAACAAAAGGAACATCTACTAGCTAGATAAAATTCCCAGTGTTTCACAGTCAACTCTGTCAATACTCCATTAGACATAATTTGCTGTGGGAAAATTTGAATCTTTGATGGTACAAGAGAGTTCCACACAAACTTGGAGTGAGCCAACCTAGTACCTTTATCTGTTATCACCTAAAAATTAGATTTAACTGAAAAACTACCATGCTTACCCCACTTCCGTTTGATTATGTTAGGATTGAAAGAGATAAGTGATGAACCATGGGATTCCGGAAGAGAAATAAGCCCTAAAAGGCCTAGAATTTTTTGTTTCACTAGGATCCCTTTTCAATCGAACATCCCAGACAATCTGTCTTGGAGTGCTCAAAACAATGTTGAATCCTCACAGGAGGGATGACTGTAACAGGAAACAGAGTTGGAAAAGAGTGCAATTAAACCTATCCACCTATCCTGCTAAAACCTAACCCAACACCACATTTTCCACCTCAAGAATGCTTCTCATACCCCGACCTGGTGGTCATGTTCCCAACATTGCCTACTGTTAGAGTCATTAGATATTAGAGGATAATATATGGGTTGTCAATAAGTGTTTATATGGATACCCATTTATCTTGTGGGTTGTCCAACCACTATATATATGTACTTAGACTTCATCAATTGAATTAACCTTTTGCTTTTCTCTATCATGGTATCAGACTCAGTTTTTTTTTTCCAAATCCTAACCTTATTCTCCTCCACCTGCTACGCTACCTACGGCTTCTCTCCTGCACACCACCAAGTCTGCCAGCTTCTTCTCTTTCACTGTAGGCCTCCTTCGGCCCCTCTTCCTCCTTCGTAGACCTCCTCTAACCCCATCCATCCACCCACAGCACACCGACGGCATCTGCTGGCGCCTTGCTAGCCGCTGTTGGCTCCTTTTGCTACTATAGCTAGCTTCGTCGGGCTCTCCATTATGGTCATGGTGATTTAGCGAGCCATCACCCTTTGTCGGCCTTTCTTGCGTGTTGTCCTCCTCTCCTCGTTGACCCGCGGGTCTCCTACACCCTTTCGGTGACATGAATAGCCTTCATCACTAGTATAGGATGGTATGTTAGGTTGTTTCTACTCTCTACCACTTTTGTGGTCTCTCTTTTTTTGATGCTTTGCTAAATTTTGCTTTGCCTTGCTACCCGATTACTGTTGCTTTCTCTATTTCTGTGTACTACTGCCCTCATGGCCTCCTCATTGGCCCATGCCTTTAGTGATGTTATGTTTCGTACTCTCAGTGGTATGTCTCTAAAGCTTGATGGTAGAAATTACCTTATATGGGTGAAGTCTATTGAGGTTTTTCTGGATGCCTATAAAAAGATAAACCATATTACTCATAATCCTCTAGATATAAAATCTTCAGAGTATGATGATTGGCTTCTGATTATGGTATAATTACTCGGTTATTGAATAGTATGGAATCACAAATCTCTCGTGGCTTGGTTATGCTTACTACTGCAAAGATTATCTGGGGTACTTTGAAGGCCATCTATGTTCAGGAGAAGAATATTGCCCGAGTTGCTGAGTTACAATAAGGCGATTAGTCCGTTCAGGACTTATGCACCTCTATTCGGGTGCTTTTGGATGAACTTGAAATCCTTCAACCTTTTGTGCCTAATGTCCAAATTGTGCGTGAGTATAGGGAGGAGCTTACTGTTGCCAAGTTTCTATCTGCGTTTCGTCTCGAGCTCGCCTCTCAGGTGCGTGGTCATATTCTTGGTGGTGATTCTGTTTCGTCATTGACATTTGTATTCTCTTGTGTGTTGTGTGTTTCTGTTAGGACTCCGACGGTGCACAACGATTAGACTGTCTTGGTTGTTTCCAGTTGTGGTTGTGACTCCAACCGTGGTCGCGGTCGTGGATGGGGTCGTGATTCAAGGGGAGGATATGGAAACCGAAGGAGTAATATGAAGTGTGATCATTGTGGCCGTATGAATCATTTTTCGGATCAATATTGGGTGAAGTTCGGTAAACCTGATTGGGAAAATAATGTTATCAAAGACAGCTCCGCTACTACCATCGGCTTAAATGATATCGTGACCATTGTGTCAAATTTCGCTGACACGTATCGGTAGGTGAAAGCAAAGAAATGACATTCGAAGGTATGTCGCGACTTACCTTATATCGAACGATATTTCGGTAGATGTCGGTAGATGCTTGATATTTTTTTATGCAAAACCTCACGTATCGCCTGACACGCCTTTTCCACAACACGACACACGACACGGCTTTAAAAGCCACGGGATTCCTTTGTTACCAACATCTCAACAATGCCTTCTCCCATCTCCTTTCCTATCCTCCTTAAGCTTCTCCAACGGTCCGTCGTTGTCCACAAACTACTCCTGCAGTCTAGTGCCGTCCGTCATCCACCCTCCAGCGTCGTCTGTTGTTCGCCAGTCCAATGTCTTCCACCCGTCCGCCTTCGCCGTCCAACGCCTTCTCCGATTCTCGCTTTCGTCATCTGTCTCCCTGCATCGTCGTCTACTCCGATCTCCAAGGCTCCAATTAGGTTCATCGTCGCTGTCATCCCTCTTTTTTTTCTTCTTCTGGAATCTTCGAGTGCGAAGTAACGGGGAATGTGGGAATCTCGCGTTAGCCATTAGAATGGACCAGGTGGGCCACCTGGGCCATTTGGGCTAAGACATATACCAAATATCAGGCTAATAGAGAAGGATTGGTTGTAGATTGAGAAATCTTAATTAGAATAGATGATAAAAACAATGGGTCATACTTTTTTTATTAAAAATGGATTGAACAACATTTCTATCCTTTTTTTTTAAACTCTTGTGGTCTAATCCTTTATGTTTTGTTTTAAAGTTTATGTCCAATGCCTTATTTTTCTCTTATGTAAAAGAGAGGGTGGTTTATAAGATAAGGTGGTATATAACAAATTTTTCAAAAAAATTCTTGCCATCTAGTTTTATCTTATGTTTATTTTTGTTTGAATCCTTTCTTGCAAAAGTGGTTTTACTATCTTTCAAGTTCCAACAAGTTAAAAATATATATGAAGCAATAACAATAGTTGTCATTTTCTCTTTTTTTTTTTTAGCGTTTGTCTTGGAGTAAATCTTTTCTTTTATTTAAGAAATTCTCATATTTATTTTGTAAGTAATTAGAAAATAAAGATTTAAACTAATAATATTTCAATTCATTACATAAATAATAGATCTAACATAATAATTATATAAAATCAATAAATTTTTATACATCTAGAATGATTGTAATTATACATCTAGAATATTTCATAATTTATTTAAAAAACATCTAGAATGATTGTAAAAAGTAAGAGTAATTGTACTTAGTGTATTTCTATTTGTTAGATCTTAGGTTTTTGCATATAATTTCGTGGCGTTTTGCGTGATTTGTAATTTGGAAGACTTTTGTAATTTTATTTGTTGATTTAATTTTATTATCATTAATTAATACTTATCCCATACTTAATATTACTACTTTAGTATTGTTGTACCAATTTCATGTTATACTACAACCACATGATTGTATTGTTTAAAACAATTCTTATTTAAACCCTCTTTTTTTTAGTTCACATGCAATCTTAGATATAAAGTATAAATTTAGATTTTAGTTAAATCTACCATAATATTGCATAGATCTAAGGTTTTTTTCATGTTTATTTTATTATTTTGAATCCTAATGTTAATAATTTGATATATAATTATATAAATTAGTAATTCTTTATAATTATTTAAAAAATCAGAATATTTCATAATTAATTAAAAAAATCAAGAAAATATGAAAAAATTAAGGAATAATTGTAGAAACCACTATAACATGTAAAAAAATCAGTAAATATTTAAGGCATTATTTCATTAAATTAATGACAACTATCATTTATTTTCAGCATTCATAATGTCAAATTCCTTAAAATTTGAAAGTAGTAGAGGTCGTAGTGATATTAGGGTAGCTAAAACGCAATGTAAATATTTTAACAAGCAAATAAAGGGTGGAGGAATAACAAGATTAAAACAACACTTTGTTGGTGGATATAGTAATGTAGCTAAGTGTAAATCGTTAGCAGTACACTTTGCTGGTAGTACCCGGGTTTACAAGGGAAGTGGTAGTGGCAGTGATATGAAACAAAAGGATAAAGGTAAAGGCATTACTGGAATGTTTAGAACATATAGTCAAAGATACGACAATCCAGATGCAGTTACAGTTAGAAAAGAAACCTCAAAGTAGAAAACAATCAAAGGCATGTTTGGAAAAGTTAGAGAAATAGTCGGTTAAGCTGTAGCAAAATATATGTTCTTCATTGCTATCATTGCAAAAACAGCAAAGGGATCTTATTTGCAACATATGCTTGATATTATAGTAAAAGAAGGTGCTGGAGTAAAGGCACCAATTGAGTATGAGATCATGAATAAGTACCTTAAAGTAAAGAAGGAAGAATTAGAAACTTAAATTAATGGCTTGAAACGACAATTACTAGTCTATGAGGTGACTGTCATGTGTGATGGTTGGACAAGTACCACAAATAAACAGATCGTCAACTTCGTGGTTTATTGTAATGGTTCTACAATTTTCTTAAAGTCCATTGTTGCTTTTGATATTGTCAGAGGTTACAAGTACATATACAAGCAAATGGAGGAAATCATTAAACAAGTGGGAGTAGTTAATGTGGTGTAGATTGTGACTGATAATGGAAGTAACTTTAAAAAGGTTGGCTCCAGGATTATGAGAAAGTATGACATGTATTGGACACCATGTGCAGTTCATTGTATTGATTTAATATTTAAGGACTTTCGGAAGACGAAGTTGGTGAAAAAGACAGTGAGTGATGCAAAGGTTGTAACAAATTTCTTTTACAACAACTCTTTTTTGCTAGTTTTAATGAGGTCACCTGAGTGTTGTGGTGGTGATTTGATTCGTCTAGGAGTCACCAAATTTGCAATAAATTATATTACTTTCTAAAGTATGATTGATCGAAGAAATGGACTAAAGTATATGTTTAATTCGCTACAGTGGTACAAATACTACGAGAGTGAAAGTCCAATTGGTAGGAGAGTAAATTAAATTATAAATAATGTACATTTTTTGAAGAATTGTCGAAAGATTGTAGATATTATGGCATCAATTTCAAAGGTCATTCGATTGGTGGATGGTGATAAGAAGTTTATTATGAGTTTCTTATATGAGGCAATGAGATTGATGAAGGATGTTGTGGCTGATGTAGCATACAGATCATCTAAGACATATCTCAAAATTATAGATGACAGATGGTCTAACTTGCTTCTTCATCTTCTACATGAACATTCATAATTTTCATCATTATATTTCATTTGTTACAAAATTATTTGCTAAATAAGTTTTTTTTGTTAATGTAGCATATTATTTGAATCCACGGTTTCAGTATAGTCATCAACTTGGTAGTCGTATTGATTTTTTAGCATCTATTAAAGATGTGATAAAAAAATTGGAGCCTAATGTCAATGTTTAAGTACAAACTATCAATGAATTGAAATACTTTTAAGATAAACTTATGTCATTTGGAGCCTCGTACGATACGCTCTCGTGACACAATGACTTCAAGTAATATTTTTAATATCTTTTCTTTTACTTCATAATATTATTGCATAATATAGTTAATAACTAAATATCATATATCAGGGGAATGTTTGATGTTAAATAGAATAGATGCTCCAAATCTGAGGAATATTGCTATAGTGGTTTTGTCTTAAACAGCAACAGCATTTGGTTGTGAACAAAATTGGAGTATATTCAACATTATTCATACAAAGAGGAGAAACAAATTAGATACTACAAGGTTGAATAACTTTGTATTTGTGCATTATAACATGTGGTTAAGAATAAAACATATTAAAGAGGGTGAAGAAAAATATTACATGGACCCAATAAATCTTGCATATATTTATAACGAAGACGAAGAAGATGATCTCATACTTTAGTAGTTGCAAGAAACTGGAGAACCAGTTTTAGATGAAGAAGAAAGTAGACCATCTTATTCAAGATGTAGATTATTGCTTACTTTAGTGGTTGCAAGATGTAGACCATCTCATTCTTTAGTGGTTGCAAGAAAATGGATCCAAGAAATTGAGAAAGTTGATCTAAGTTGTCTAAGATGTAGAATATTCCTTACTTTTGCTTATTCAAGAGTTTCAAATTAAAATGCAAAGTTTTTTGATTATTTCCTTGGATTTTCGTAAATTTACCACGTTTTCACTGACATTTCCACTGATCTGACACATTTCTTATTTTGTCAAACCGAAGTCCTACACGAAACCGACGTTTGATTCTTTGACCGAGGCTATTTCTCAAGTCGAGTACAGTTGCCTTATTCAGACTTAGTCTACTCCTGTTGCTCAGACTGGGTAGACTTCTACACACACCACCACTTCCTTAGGTACGCCAGCCTTGTTTATGACTTTTGATGTAGACCGAGTAGTTTATTTAGGTGCGTCAAAGCATATGTTCGGTACTTGTGATGCCTTTTCTTCCCTCACCTTCTTTGTTTCTACACCTTCTGTTACTGTCGCTAATGGGACTCGTTCTCCTGTTCATGGACAAGGGAATATGTCTTTATCCAATAACTTTACTCTTCATGATGTTCTTTCTGTTTTCAATATTCCTATCATTTTACTATCTATTAACTAGCTTACCAAAATTCATAATTGTGAAGTAACCCTTTCTCCAACTTATCTTCTTATGCAGGACCTATGGATTAGGAAATGGATTGATTCGAGACCTGGGCATAATGATTTGTACTGCCTCAGTGGTCGCAAGTCTTCTCCTACATCTGCTTACACTGCGTCTACTGGAGAGTCTTCTTTTTTGTGACGTTGTTGTCTAGGTCATCCGTCGTTTGGGAAGTTAAAGAGTCTTTTCTTTGCATCTACTTCAGTCAGTAATTTTCCATGTGAATTTTGTCAACTTGGGAAACATCGGTGATCTTGATATCCTCTATGTTAGGAGAAATAAAGTCGTGTTTCCTTGGAGTTAGTGTATTCTGATGTTTGGGGTCTTTGTTGGGTTAAGTTTGTTAATGATTTTAGGTACTTTATTATCTTTATTGATGACTTCTCTAGGATGATTTGGGTTTATCTTTTAATGGATCGTTCTCAAATGGTTGATGTTATTAAAATTTTCTTTAATGAAATAAAAACTCAGTTTTGTAAACCATTGCGTTTGTTTCGTACTGACAATGCTCTTGAGTGTGTTCAATATGATGTGTCTTTTTTATGTGAAGCTTAGGGAATTATTCATCAAACCTCCTGTCTTAGAATATTCCAACAAATTGGTGTAGTTGAATGCAATCACCGTCATCTGTTGGTTGTTACTAGAACTCTTATGGTCGAGATGAAAGTCCCTTCATAATTATGGGTCAAGGCAGTCTTGCTGCTTGTCATCTCATAAATCACATACCTTCCTCGATTCATGGGTATATCCCTCATTGTCTTTTATTTCCTCAAAAGCCTTTTTCTCCCTTCCACCAAAGTTCTTTGGTTTTATGTGCTTTGTCTAGGATATTCGTCCCAATCTAAACAAGCTTCTCCTCGATCAATTCTTTGTATGTTTGTTGGTTATTCTTGCACTCGAAAAGAATATCGTTGCTATGATCATGTGCGTTGCAAGTATTTGGTCTCCGTTAATGTCACTTTTTTGGAGGACACTTCTTTCTCTGCCTTTTCTTGTTCCCCCTTACGTCCTCTTTTAGTATGTGTTCCTCTTCTAGAATCATTGTCTCAACCCGCACCAGTACGTCTCACTGTTTCTATTCAGGTTTATACTTGGCGACCTCGACAGCAAGCACAACCATCTACTCTAGGAACTGACCATCCAACTTCACTAGTGCAGGTTTAGCCTCTTCTGCCACCACTTCTCCTAATCCACCTTCGGACCTTTATTTTCCTATAGTCTTCCTCAAAGGTATTCGTGGTACTGCACATTTTCTTTCTCAGTTTGTTACCTATCATCATTTACATCCTATGTATCAGACTTTTGCCTTGTGTTTGTCTTCTGTTTTTATACCCAGGAGTTATTAGGAGGCATTGCAAATACTTAAGTAGCGTGTGGCTATGGATGAGGAGATGTCTACCTTACATTCTATGGATGAGGCTATGGATCTTAGTATTCCACCTGTTGATGTTGAGATTGTCAGTTGTTGTTGGATCTTTATTGTTAAGTACAACACCAATGTCACTGTTGAGTGGTATAAGGCTTGTCTTGTTATATGTGGTTTCACTTAAACATATTGCATTGATTACTTTGAGACCTTTTCTCTTGTTAAATGTCACAACTCTATCCGTAACTTGTTCTCGGTTGCAGTCAATCAACAATGGCCTATGTATGAGTTGGATGTCAAAAATACTTTTTTGTGTGGCGATCTGCTTAAGAAGGTGTTTATGGAGCAACCTCGGGGCTATGTTGCTTAGGAGAAGACACATGTATCCAAGTGAAAGAAAGCAATATATGGTCTTAAACAATGTCCACATGCATGGTTTCAGAAGTTCATCATGGTTGTAATGCAATTTTGGTTTCGAAGGTGCAACTCTGATCACTTGATCTTCATTAGGCAGAGGCCTACAGGTTGTGTTATTCTAGATGATATTCTAGTCATTGGTAGTGATAGTGTCGGGTATTCTTCAAAAAGCACTTTGTGATAAAGAATTTGGACAGATCTACTTGGGGATAAAGATTGCTCATGTTAAAGATGAACATGTTTTATCTCAAAGGTAGTATGTGTTTGATCTAATAAAGGAGGCAGACATGCTTGGTTGCAAACCTTCTAGCTCTCCTACTGATTTTGGCCTAGACTTGTGGGACACTTCCTTTAATGTTCTTGAGGATGTAGGACGATACAAGCATCTTATGTGGAAGCTGATATATCTTACAACGACACACCTAGACATTACTTTTGCAGTCGGATTGGTCAGTCAGTTCATACATCAGCCAATGGAGGTACATTGGAAGGTGTTCTTACAGATTCTATCCTATCTAAAGAGTGCTTTAGGAAAAGGCCTTCGATACAGGTGTTATGGTCATCTTGATGTTTCTGGTTACTCAGACTCTAGATATGCAGGTGATCGAGGAGATAGGAAGTCAACTTCTGGATACTGCATGTTTGTAGGTAGCAATCTGGTTACTTGGAGAAACAAGAAACAAAACGTCATTTCTTGGAGTATTGCATGTAGGATCGAATAGCTCCTCTAGAGGGGGGGTGAATAGAGAATTAACACTTTTTAATTACTTATATCGGTTTTTACAGGTTAATGAAAAATTGCATGAAAGGAGATTATTTAATACGTATAAACAGCTTAACTACTCAAGCAATCAATATAACATACAAGAG
>JAMKQA010090924.1:0-10185 GCA_024699735.1 Posidonia australis
ATAAAGAAGACCAAAGTCTTTTAGTGTCTATTTCATCCACAGAACTTGAGCACAACAACATGTGACGCCCCACATTTTCCCATAATAATTTAAACAAAACAAATTACAAAAAAATAAAAGCTAACAGAAAAATATCATCTACCAGGAACCTGTGTGTGCGTCTAAGAGACTCTGATCAATATGCACTACGCTAAACCAACTGCATGTCTACACCTGCAAACCAAAATCACAAAGAAAACGCATGAGTGACAGGAGTCACCCAGTACGCACCTCGAGAAAACCACGAAAAACAAAACTATAATTAATTTTGCCTTTAAATTCATTTCGCAAACTATTTCCTCAAAACTTCACAAATCAGGCCCACACCAGCCAAAACCACAACTGGGGCTCTACTAGCCCAAAACCACAAGCAAATGCCCTCAATGGCCAAAACCACACATAGTGAGTCGGGAAGTCCAGCACCAGGCAACCAAACTCTGGCCACAAGCAGCCCACAGAAGAGCAAACAACGACATCTGCATTGCCACGACGTGCCACGCTGTGTAGAAGCCGCATCGTCCCGCGATTCTCCCACCGGGAAGACCCTCACAAAGCCAACCCCTCCCTGGGATGGCTGTCTTGTCTCTCAGGACGCTACCAGCTACGGGGCACGTGTCCCACCAGCACTGGCCACCACAAGGTATGCCTCCTCACGGTGTCCTCCACACATGGTGCTCAGGAGGGAGTGTCATACCTCCACACCCGACGACACCTGAGCCTTAGTGCTCACAGCGACAGCAAGAGTATCATACCTCCCCGTCATGCCACAAGACACTTCAACCCGCGAACTACAACCTTAGCCTTGAGACGACAGTCAAGGTGTCTCATACCTCCAAGACCCAATGTCCCTCAGCCATAGGTATCTTGGCCCCCGACCTCGACCAGGGTGTCGAGCCCGACCATCAGAGAATGTCGTCACATTCCTTGGTCCCGATGGTCCCATACTGTCTTGACCCACACACAAAAAACTGGGAAAACAATTTTCCAAATCTACCAACTCACCTCTTTTGAAATTATTTTCAAAACCATTTTATATCTTTGGAAACTCTTCCAAAAACCTCAGCAAAACGACACATCAGGTGTCCCAAGGGACCACCATTGACGACCCACAGTCCCATCTCAATGGGACAAAGCAAACCAATTCAAAAACCCTTAGAAACCATATTTTATAGAAGCATTTGGGCCTTGATTTAGCATTGTTTGGTTGACCGATCTCGATCGGTCGACCGAATCAGGTCAACACTCGGGTCAAAATCGGTATACCAAAAATGGTTCGGTCTGCCGAAATCTCCTAATTAGGACGCCTGTCTAAAATCAGATGACTAAATTTCGACTAGAGCACCAAAATTGACAGAAAAACGACATACCGAAATGGTTCGGTATGCCGAATTCTACGAAAAATAGAAAACAACCCAAACCCTACTGTTCAAAATTGCCCAAAGTGGGAGCTCCGATCGGACCTCTCAAACAACCACCAAAAATCTTGCATAGAACATAAGATGTAGACCCTCGAGTTTACTCCAAATCTACCCAAACGAAACCAAAATCCATTCACCATACATCAAGATATAAAATCACAAAGGCATAAGGGTCGAAACAACCCAAAACTCAACCATCAGCATAAATGCTCATAAATCCACCATAAATTCTCATAAAATCATTATAAATTCTAGGAATGTAAATTTACCTAGATTTCATGCAATCCTATCAATTTCTACCAATTTCATGCTCTCTATTACAGGAGTCGGAGATTCGTACCTGTAATGCACGTTCCGACGATCCTCCGGCCAACTCCAATGACCACAACCCTCGTCGGGGCTCACACGACCACAGAGGCACACCACCCGAGCTCCACATGCCGCCACAAGTCACCGGACACCTCTATCGTCCCACGAGCACACCAATCAGAGGAGGGAAAATGCAGGGAAGAGAGAAACAGGAGAGGGAGAGATGGGAAGGAGGTGGAGTGAGTGGAGGGGGAGGAAAGGAAGAAAATGCGTGCTCAAGATGGAGAGGAAAACACGTGGAGAAAAGGAGGAGGAGGTGCGGAGGAAGAGTCGTAGGCCGTGCATATAAATATGCGCCTCAAGGTGGTAATTGCATGCATGCATGCACAGTGCAACCACTAGCCTCCCGCATGAGCTAACAACCGCACCGAAGTCTCCCACCAACCAGCCCACAACGTGGGCCCCACACAGACCCCACACTTGGGCCCACATAAGCACAATGCCACAATACACAGTGCCAACCACGTACAGGGACATGCAAACAAAAGCCAGCTGACAAGGCTCAAGTCCAAAACCACAAAACACACTAATGGGCCTCGGAACAGTAACACCCGTTTAGGAATAAATTCATTAAAATGTAAATAATTACAAAATGAATTTTACGGGTGTTACATCCTAACCCCCATAAAGAAGATTTTGCCCTCAAAATCACTAGGCAAAAAGATGCAGATACTAGGCTAGGATGGATTTCTCACATTCCCACATGGCCTCCTCGGCTCCATGATGCCGCTACCACACCAAAACCCGCAAAATCACCTTATTCCGCAGCACCTGCTCCATGCAGTCAACAATCAAAATGACATCCTCCACAAAGGACAAATCTTCCTGGAGCCTTTCTGGCTGAACTGAGATCACATGAGATACATCAACCAGGCACTTCCTCAGCATGGAGACATGGAACATGTCATGCACGGATGACATCTCTGGTGGTAGATCCAACTGATAAACAACCTCACCGATCCTTTTGGTGATCTGGTAAGGGCCAATATAGCGAGGACTCAGCTTGCCACGCTTCCCAAACCGCGTGACACCCTTGATCGGCGACATCTTCAGAAACACAGTCTCCCACCAGAAATTCCAACGATCTCCGCCTCCTATCGGCATAGCTCTTCTGCTGACTCTGTGCAGCCAACAACCTACTACGGATCAAATTAACCTTATCTACATATTGCTGCACAAGCTCAAGACCAATCAACTAATGCTTGCCCACATCGCTCCAACAAACCGATGATCTGCATAGCCTACCATACAAAGCTTCGTACAGCGCCATCCCGATGCTCGAGTGATAACTATTGTTTTAGTTGAACTCAATCAATGGCAGATGGTCCTCCCAACTCCCTTGAAAGTCTAAGGCACATGCTTTAAGCATATTCTCTAGCGTCTGGATAGTCCTCTCCGTCTGACTATTAGATTGAGGATGAAATGTTGTACTATAGTTGAGCACAGTGCCAAAGGCTTCCTGCAGAGTTCTCCAAAACCTTAAGGTGAACCTTGTGTCTCTGTCCGACACAATGGACATCGGAACACCATGCAGTCGAACCACCTCAGAGACATACAACTCCGCTAGATGATGCATTGGAAGCTTCACCTGAATGGCCAGGAAGTGAGCAGACTTGGTCAGCTAATCCACGATAACCCACATGGTGTCGTTCTTTATCTGAGTCCTCGGTAAACCAATCACAAAGTCCATCGAGATGTGCTCTCACTTCCACACAGGAATATCCAATAGCTGTAAGGTCCCTCCAGGTCACTAGTGCTCTGCCTTGACCAACTGGCAGGTGTAGACCTCACCACATGGTCAGTAACATCTCTTTTCATGCTAGGCCACCAAAAATTCCGCTTCAACTCTCAGTACATCTTCATATTCCTAGGGTGAATAGTGTACCTAGACCGATGTGCTTCATCCAACAATCTTTGCCTGGCCTCCTCGTGCTGGGGCACATACAGATGCATATCATACCTCAACTCTCCATATGCCCTAACAGAGAAATAAGGCTCTCCACAAGCCTCTAGCTTCTCAAACACAGCCTGAACAAATGGATCCAGCTGCTGATAGGCCACAAAAAACTCTAACAACTTGGGGCGAACAAAAAGGTTTGCCACCTAGGCACAATCGTTCCCCGAGCTTGCCGTTTCGGCCTGTAGTTCACCAGATCCTCCAACATGGTCCACTCCTTGACCATCAGAGTCACCATCATGTGCTTACGCTGACTCAAGGCATCGACAACCACATTGGCCTTGCCGAGATGGTAGGACAAGCTGAAATCATAGTCCTTCAGATACTCCACCCAACGGCGTTGAGGTCCCTCTACGTGAAGATAAACTTCAAGCTCTGATGATAGGGGAAGAGCTCAAACTGCTCCCCATAGAGATTGTGTTGCCAAAACTTGAGAGCGAACACTACGACAGCCATCTCCAAGTCGTGGGTCGAGTAGTTCTTCTCATGATCCTTCAGCTAGCGTGAAGCATACGCGATAACATTGCCATGCTGCATCAGAACACACCCTAACCCAACACCACTAGCATCACTATACATAGTGAAGCCACCACTTCTAGAAGGCAGAGTCAACATAGGGGCAGAAACCAGACGAGACTTCAACTCTTGGAAACTTGCCTCACAATTCTGGTCCAACAAAAAGGAACTCCCTTCCTGGTCAACTCTATCAAAGGCATGGCTATGGAGGAGAAATCCCTGATAAACCTCCTATAATAGCCGACCAGACCCAAGAAACTCCTGATATCCATCATAGTCCTGGGTCGCTCCCAACTACTCACCACCTCGACCTTGGTAGGATCCACTCTGATGCCTTGTCTAGAAATCAAATGGCCAAGGAAATCACTTCACTCAGCCAGAACTCACACTTGGATAATTTGGCGTACAGTTGATGATGCCTCAAAGTATCCAAAACCGCCCTCAAGTGCAAGGCATTAGTCTTGACATCAGGGGAGTAGACCAGCACGTCATCAACAAAAATCACAACGAACTGGTCCAGAAAAGGGTTGAAAATCCTATTCATCAGATCTATAAACGCAATCGGTGCATTGGTCAAGCCGAAAGGCATGATCGTGAACTGGTAATGCCCATACCACGTTTAGAAAGCAATCTTTTAAATATCTGAGTCTCATATCCTCAACTGGTGATACCCTGACCTCAGATCAATCTTCGAGAACACGGAGGTAGACTGCAACTAGTCGAACAGGTCATCAATGCTGGGCAAGGGATAATTGTTCTTCACCGTGACCTGATTTAGCATCTGATAATTTATACACAATCGGAGTGAACCATCCTTCTTGTGGACGAACAAGACAGGTGCTCCCCATGGAGACACACTTGGCCTGATAAATCTCTTGTCCAGCAACTCCTGCAACTGAGTATTGAGCTCTCGCAACTCTGCTGGTGCCATGTGATAGGGGGCTTCAACACAGTACTAGAACTGGGAATCAGATCAATCGAGAATTCTACTTCCTTGTGAGGTGGCATACCAGGCAAATCATTAAGGAAAACGTCGAGATATTCACACACCACAGAGATGTTACGAACACCCAACTCAGGAGAAGCGAGGTAACTATACTAGTCGGATACCCCACGCAACCCCTGACCAAAGACTTATAAGCCCTCATAGCTGAGATGACAAGCTTAGGCTCACCCTGACACCCACCTTGCACAAAGAAAGACCCATCCTCAAGAGACCTGAAATAAACTCTCCTTCGAGCACAGTCGATCAAAGCGGATTGTTGCTCCTACATGTCCATCACGATCAGGCTAGCGTCAAACTCTCTGCCATTCAGTGTCAAGTCGACAGACCGCAGATACCTCCATGCCAAACTGTGCTCCCCTAATGGCATCACCACGTTGAGATGAAAGGCCAGTCTAGCTGGTCTCTCTCCCAACTCCACTGCGAAAGACTCAGAGATAAAGGAGAAAGAACTCACTGAGTCAAACAACACTTTGGCCATCCGACCAACCACAATAAAAGAACTTGATGGCCAAACAAACAGCACCGCACATCTATACAATCAGGCAGATGCCCAGATTACAAAGAGATTACAATAAATCTCAGAGAGTTACAGAACCAGCTAATCATCCTTACCCTCAACTACATCTCCCGAAGACCTAGTGCTTGGAGCTGCAATGGTAAACACCCGTCCCCTAGTAGGTTGCTATGGCGCACTTCCTGCCTTCTTAGGTAGTTCCGGACAAGATCTCTGAACGTGTCCCGCCTTCCCACAATTATAGCCCACCACCGATGCTGAAGGCTGTCGAGGATGAGGACAATATGCAATGATGTGGCCCACTTGACCATAGTCGAAGCACTGGGCCCTATCTGACTAAGGCCAGCTCCACTACCCTCAGCAAAAACTCCGTCGACCCGTAGAGGAAACATTGGACCTCGCCTTCTTCTTCTTCTCTGGGCTACCTAAACTACTGGCACTTGGAGGACAAGAGAAAGAGAACCGGGAGGTAAAAGAAGACTTCCCCTTCCCTTTGGGATGACTCTCTAGAAACTTCTGATGCTTTGCCTCGAAGTGATAAGCCACCCAACCATGTCCTCCACAGTCTAGCACCGACAGCCCATCACCTTCACCTGCAGCCTTGGGTTCAAGCCATCCAGAAACCTCTACGCCTACTCCTCCTCAGACTCATAAGCAGGAGCAAAACGTTCCAACCAGGCGAACTCAGTCTCATACTTGAGCACCGACATCGTACCCTGCTCTAGACTTCGAAAATCTCAACAAAGTTGCTCCTTCACATGAGCGGGAAAATGCTTATCATAGAAGGCCGCCTTGAAATTCTTCCACTGGATGCTAACAATGACTACATTCGGGAACTTCAACTGCCTCACAGACTTCCACCTCCTATCTGCCTCACCATTCAGCAAATAAGTCAACAACCGCACCCAATGCTCCTCTAGACACGCCGTGCTCTCTAGCATCTTCACCACTTCTTCAGCCAAGCCTCGCTCTCCTCAGCACTAACCTTGCCCTTGAACGACGGTGGACGAATCTTTGTGAACTGGTTCAGCCACGGGTCACCCGACGGCTCACTGGCATTACTCTTGCTGAACGCGTGAGAGATCCCATGTGCCAAACTCCTCAATTCTGCTCGAACCACTTTCCATCCACCTACGTCCTCTCGAGGCTCGGTCTCCACGACAGGGGCCTTGCCCTTACGACCACGAGGAGGCATCCTACTGGAGAAAGGCAAAGTACCTGCACCACAAACAAAACAATAACCAGAAAACCATGGCAAAAAAATCAAGTGCAGACTCTACCATGCATGCAAACTCATGGAGTCTCTAGACCGGACACCCTAGGTGTAGTGTAACCTAGTGAACCAGGGGCTTTGATACCAATTGTGATGCCCCACATTTTCCCATAATTATTTAAGCAAATTAAATTACAAGAAAATAAAAGCTAACAGAAAAATATCATTTACCAGGAACCTATGTGTGTGGCTAGGACACTCCGATCTATATGCACTACGCTAAACCAATCGCATGTCTGCACCTGCAAACGAAAACAACAAGGAAACGCATGAGTGACAGGAGTCACCCAGTATGCACCCGAGAAAACCAAGGAAAACAAAACTATAATTAATTTTTTCTTTAAATTCATTTCGCAAACCATTTCCTTAAAACTTCACAAATCAGGCCCACACCGGCCAAAACCACAACCGATGCTCTACTAACCCAAAATCACAAGCAAAGGCCCTCAATGGTCGAAACCACACACAATGAGTTGGAAATCCCAGCGCTAGGCAACCAAACTCTGGCCACAAGCAGCCCACCGAAGAGCAACCAACAGCGTCTACACTGCCACGACGTGCCACCCTGTGCAGGAGCCACGTCATCCCGCGATTCTCCCACCTAGTGAACCCTCACAAAGCCAACCCCTCCCTGGGATAGCTGTCTTGTCTCTCAGGACCCTACCAACTACGGGGCACATGTCCCACCCACACTGGCTACCATAGGGTACGCCTCCTCATGACGTCCTCCATACATGGTGCTCAAGAGGGAGTATCATACCTCCACACCCGACAACACCCGAGCTTCAGTGCTCATAGTGACAGTAGGAGTATCATACCTCCCAATTATGCCAAAAGACACCTCAACTCGCAGACCACAACCCTAGCCTCGAGATGACAGTTAAAGAGTCTCATATCTCCAAGACCCGACACCCCTCAGCCTTAGGTATCTCGACCCTCGACCTCAACCAGGGAGTCGCGCTCGACCACCCAAGAATGTCGTCACATTCTCTGGTCCCGACGACACAGTCCCACACTGTCTCAACCCACACACAGAAAACTTGGAAAACCATTTTCCAAATATGCCAACTCACTTCTTTCGAAATCATTTCCAAAACCATTTTATATCTTTGGAAACTCTTCCAAAAACCTCGGCAAAATGGCACATCAGGTGTCCCAAGGGACCACCACTGACGGCCCATAGTCCCATCTCAATGAGACAAAACAAACCAATCCGAAAACCTTTTAGAAACCATATTTTATAAAAGCATTTGGGCTTTGATTCGGCATGCTGAACAGGTTCGGTATGCCAAAAACCTTGGTTCGGTAGACCGATCTCGATCGGTCGAACGAATCAGGTCAATGGTCAACACTCAGGCCAAAATCGGTATACCAAAAATGGTTCGGTCTATCGAAATCTCCTAATTAGGATGACCGTCCAAAATCAGACAACCAAATTTTGACCAGAGGACCAAAAATGACAGAAAAATGGCATACCGAAATTGTTTGATATGCCAAATTCTATGAAAAATAGAAAACGACCAAAACCCTGTTATTCAAAATCACCCAAAGTTGGAGCTCTAATCGGACCTTCCAAACAACCACCAAAAATCTTGTATAAAACATAAAATGTAGACCCTTCAGTCTACTCCAAATCCACACAAACAAAACCAAAATCCATTCACCATGCATCAAGATATAAAATCACAACGGCATAAGGGTCGAAACGACCCAAAACTCAACCACCGGCATAAATGCCCATAAATCCACCATAAATTCTCATAAAATCATAATAAATTATAGGAATATAAATTTACCTAGATTTCATGCAATCTTATTAATGTCTACCAATTTCATGCTCTCTATTATAGGGGTCGGAGATACGTACCTGTAATGCACGTTTCGGCGATCCCTTGTCCAACTTCAGCGACCACAACCCTTGTCGTGGTTCACACGACCATAGGAGCACACCACTCAAGCTCCACACACTGCCACGAGCCACTGCACACCTCTGTTGACCCACAAGCACACCAAACAGAGGGTAAACGCAAGGAGGAGAGAAACAGGGGAGGGAGAGAGGGAGAGGGAGAGATGGGAAGGAGGTGGAGTGAGTGGAGGGGGTGGAAAGGAAGAAAAGGCGTGCTCAGAATGGAGAGGAAAACACACGGAGAAAAGGAAAAGGAGGTGCAAAGGAAGAGTCGTCGGCCGCACATATAAATATGCGCCCCAAGGTGATAGTTGCATGCATGCATGCACAGTGCAACCACTTGCCTCCCGCACGAGCTAACAACCACACCAAACTCTCCCACCAACCAGCCCACAATGCGGGCCCCACATGGACCCCACACTAGGGCCCACACAAGCACAGTGCCAACCACGTACAGGGACACGCAAACAGAAGCCGGTCCACGAGGCCCAAGCCTAAAACCACAAAACACACAAACGGGCCTCGGAACAATAACATCCGTTTAGGAATAAATTCATTAAAATGTAAATAATTACAAAATGAATTTTATGAGTGTTACACAACATCCAGTTGCAACATACTCTACTTCAATAGTTGATAAGGTAACACTATTTTGTTTCTTGCTAAACCATGATACTAAGGAGTGTCTTAAAAATTGACAAGTGTCATTAGTTCTTTTTCTATTAGTTTTGCATCCCACAAAATCTACATCACTGTATCCAATCACTTCAAGATTTGAATTTCTAGGGTAAAATAAATCATAATCCTTAGAGTTTTGTAAATATCTAATAATTCATTCGACAGCAATTAAATGAGATTCCATTAGTGATGTCTGAAATCTAACACATAGGCATACACTAAACATTATATCTGATCTACTAGCTATCAAATACAATAGTTATCCAATCATTCTCCTATATAGCTTTTGGTCTACTCTTTGTCCATTTTCATCCTTATCTAACCTATTGTAACCATGCCGGCGAGGAGATTCCGCAAATGAATGCGAAATTGGACGGCAAAATCACGTCGAAAAAAGCAAAACAAAGGAGTCGCCACCTAATCTATTATGGAAGACAAGGAAAACCATATACATGAAAAATCATGCAAAAAAACAAAGACAAGTCTACGAAATAACCAGAATGCGGGTA